>QANX01002539.1:0-36196 GCA_003254975.1 Ochetophila trinervis | reverse complement strand
ATATATATATATATATATACAATTTTGCTATAAAATATGTGCACAAATATAATATTAATTGCATGCATATGTCAAGGAAATTAAATAGTAGATAGCGAATTACATATAGCTGGTGACACTCATCAATATACTAATTTCATATTAAAACTGTCAAGGAAATTAGATAATGAAAAATGTGGGCTAATTGTAATTCGGCATGTTTATTTGAAAATGTTGTACTTTACATATTCCTTAAATTTCAAAACTTTGCAATTAACACTTAATTTTAATATTATTGCACTATGGTCCAAATGGTTTGGCGACGATATTGGCTTTGTTCATACTCCAATATTGGTACCATGCAGATGCATTTTTCCATATTAAAGGTTTGAGTATTGCAAAATCCTAAAGTTAAAGTTATTAGGATGCATAAATATACAAGAGATCAGTGCATTGTATTACATGTTAGACACTGCTTATATATATATATATGCAATTTACTTTTTGACCGTTTAAATTTTTTAGATTAATTATAATTTACTATGATATCAAAATCTAAAATTTTAAATATTTAAGTTCAAATCACAATACACTACAAAAAAAATTGACCTTTTGTGACGGAAATCCTTGTGACGGAAATGTACCCGTCACAAAAAACAGTTTTCTGTGACGGAAATTTCAATTTCNATATATATATATATATATATATTAGACACTAACTAAATATACATCTCAATAACTCATTTCCTAACAAGTGAAGGAGAATTATGCTAGATACTAATTTCTGAACCTGCAAGTTGGACTCTCTAATTTTGGTGCAACCATATTAGTAATGAATCATTTGGAAACATAGTAGTTAATTAACCACAGCTGTTAGCTAAATACAATTTCTACCATATTACAATAAATTTCAAAATTGCCTCAAATACAATGTTTATAATTCAAGGGTCTAATTTAACTGCAAACACCTCAATTCAGACGAGAGATACTAGTTATTGTTTAATTACTTATGGAAATCCTTTGAGCATCTCTAATATCAAATAGTAAAACGAAAATGGCAGACTTGTATTTTAACCTTGATGAGTGCTCCAATACAATTACAAATGCTAAAATGACAATATTAACACGTACGCAATTTTAATATAAGACATAAAAAATTGATACATAAAATACAGTATAACATTTTATATTATTATAATATAGAATATTGTATTGACGTTGAAGTTGAAGTTAAAAGAAAGCCAATATCAAAAATTAAATTTGACAGTAACCCCAATTTGGTCTATATGAGCTTAGAAACAGGATACCATTAATTTTTCCTATAAATATATATATATATATATATTGTTTTTTTTAGTTATATTAAGACTCAAATGCATTTAAATATTTTTTAGAATTTAATATTATTTTAAATATAGAGTACTAAAATTAATTTTAATACTTTTTTTTTATTTAAGAAAACTTTTATCAGTTCAATATAGTTTAAATTTAACAGAATTTGTTCATTCGACTCTCTAAAATTTTCATAAACATATATATATATATATATATATATAAGATGATAAACAATTTTTTAATAGTTTATAAAATTAGTTTAATAAAAAAAATTTAGAAAATTATGTGCATCGCATCACATCCCATTTGACTCCATTTTAATAGATTCTATTAAAATTAACTCAATCGAAATAAATTTTAATTTTTTTATAAAATATTAAATATTAAAATTAATTGTAATATTTTTATTTAAAAAAATAAATTCAAAAAGTAGTAAAATGCCTTTAATTGACCTTTATATTAATTATGCTATTATTGCAATATCCCTGGTCTGAAGAATCTATACAAAGTTGTCTGTTCAATTTATAATTCATATAATTTGTCCAAAACGATCGATGTATTAATGAACTACCATGACATATACCCAAAAAAAACAAATTTAACTACCATGAGGGAATTCCGTAGTTGAAGAACCAAAAATGGAAATCAGATCACTGTCTCTAGGGATTCATAATTTCATACGACATGTATAATAATAATTACACTCATCACTTTTTTATTATTAATTAAAATGTTAATACATAAATGTTTATTAATTTTAAAAAATAATAATGCATGTTATAATTTGTTACGTATTTAAAAAAAATTAAAAATATACTTTTTTAATTAACTAAATTAATGATTACTTGTATAAGATGTTAACATATATATAGATACCTAGTTTTTGTGTTGCAAATATTTAATTTAACATTTTAAGCACTTATTTAATAAATTTTTGGTGGGCCACAAATAATTTAACTTTATGTGCTTAATATTATAACATTTATCAATCCCTTCTAATATACTATATAACTAGATTTGGTGAATTCTAATATGATCATATGATAATATAATCATATGAATTCGCATGTATTTTTTAAAATTTAAATTTATATATTTTAACATAAAAATTCAATAACTTAAGTTTTAATAAAAAAAATTTACGATACAAATATAATACAATAAAATATAAAATTAAAATTAACATAATAAAAATGTACATATAATTTTAAAAGTTTTATGATGGCATATTTAACACTATTAATCTCTCTTTTTCTATTATAAGAAGAAAGAAAACAAAAAGTAACAAGATTGTCAACGCGTTTTCATTAATTAATATATAATTTTTTAACTATGAAAATACAAATTAAATATATAAATATATTAATTATATTAAATAAAATCCTAATTATTTGAAGCTCATTTGTAAGTACTAAAAAGTTGGGTCAGATTTTATGGCAAAAGCTTTTCATGATAGGTAACATGTATTGCTATCCTGACATGTAGTAAATAATAAATACTAATACACATAAATAATTTCATAGTCTGAGATAAATTAAAAAATAATATAATAATAATAATTGAAGAAATTAATAAAAAATTAATTTTTTTGTGGTCTAAAAGCATATCTTGCAATTAAGTAGTAATCGATATATTACACACACCCATCCATTTTCACAAATTTTTATCAAAGAATGTTTACAAATTTCTAATTTCAAAAGAGATGTTTATTCAATTTGCATCACAATATGAATTGATAAACCATAATATGAAGGTGAGAGAGAGAGAGAGGATTAGAGTAAATAAAGATATATATTGGATCAAATTAATTCAACTCTAGCGTTGACTTAAAAAATACTAAAAAAAAAAAAGTAAAAACAGTTCATGCAATACATGTAAATCAATCATGACCGTTGCCTTAAGTTACCAAACAATTTTTTTGTTTGAAAAACACTCAGAAGAAGAAGAAACTCCACCCCCATGAAATTAAATCATGACCGTTTATCCATATCACAGACCTTAATAACATGACCCTTCTTCTTCAACGATCCACCATAGTTCTTTGCATGGAAGTCGACGAACAGAACGAGAAGCGAAGCGTAGAAAACGACATTGAAACACCAACCCCAGATCCCAGAACACCCCGAAGACCCAGAGAAATGGAAGCCCAGCATCACCGCCATAACCACGAAGCTGTACTTAAACTGCGCAATCTGAAACTCCGTCACCACCTTCTTCCACCTGGGTCTCATCCCCAGCGCGCAGGATAAGTAGTAGGCGTACATTAGCACGTGCACGGTGGCGTTGGTAACGAGCACGGCCGGGAACAGAGACTGCGACGTGCGGAGCCAGATGTAGCACATGATCACGACGGTTGCGTGGTGGTACACGTGGAGGAACGTGAGCCGGTTGACGGAGCCACTGAGGATGATCAGAAAGGTGTCTACGAACTCGAGGATCTTGGAGAGGTAGAAGATGTAGGCCCAGAAGAAGAGGGGCCCAGTTGGTGGTGTTTTCGGAGGGATGCAGATGATCCAGTGGATGTGAGGCGGATGGAGCAGGGAAGAGAGAGCGCATCCGACGGCCATGGTGAGGGAGAGGAGTAGGAGGACGATGTTGTGCACGGCTGTGATTGGTTTGAGGAGGTGAGGTTTGATGGGAGGGAGATGGAGGGAGGAGAGGAGGAAGGTGACGAAGAGGTAGGAGATTACGGTGAGGGTGAGGAACAGAGGAGTGGACCCCGGGGTTTGACCTTCCGTCCATGAGAAGTCGACGATGATTGGGTGGTTAACTAGGTAGTACTGGAGAGAGTATGTCATTGTGGGTGGTGGATCTCACGCGCCTCCGTGGGAGGTGGGGATGGGGGAAAGGGTGGAAAAAAAAACAGAGGAGGGGTGGATTTAGAGGTGAGAGAAGGGGTGTGGAAAGCGTGGGACGGTGGAGTGCGGGAAACATTTTTTGGGAGCAAGGGGTTTATAAACCTGGGGATTACTTGATGTGGGTCCTACTATAGCTGAACGATCAGATGATCTTGACCGTCTATTCTCTGTTTCCCATTTATTTCTTATTAATAACAACCCAATTTTCTTACACGTAAGGATGATAGAACGACGACGGAAATAGCTTTTTTTCATTGTATGTGTATGTCTCTCTTCTAGCGAATATCTAGCACAACAATTCACCAAAAAAAAAAAAGAATATCTAGCACAACTTTATCTCTTGCTAGTTTTTTTTTTTTATTAGTGATCGTTAATAACATGAATCTAATCGTTTATAATTACGCACAAACCTATACAGTAATAAACTTTACCATAACAAATGCTATACGGNCTGAACGATCAGATGATCTTGACCGTCTATTCTCTGTTTCCCATTTATTTCTTATTAATAACAACCCAATTTTCTTACACGTAAGGATGACAGAACGACGACGGAAATAGCTTTTTTTCCATGTGTATGTGTATGTGTCTCTTCTAGCGAATATCTAGCACAACTTTATCTCTTGCTATTTTTTGTTTTATTATTATTAATGATCGTTAATAACATGAATCTAATCGTTTATAATTACGCACAAACCTATACAGTAATAAACTTTACCATAACAAATGCAATACGGTAATAAAAGAAAACATCTGAATTTTTCAAAATATTTGTTCCATATCTATTTCATTATATATACTACATCGTGGCACTCGTATAACGATAACATTGCTACTATTCTCTCTCACAGTTAATTGGCTCTCCCCTATTAAATGGTATTTGTGTTTACATTCTTTTTTTTTTTCAAGAATACTTTAAAATAATTTACATTTTTGTGTACAATTTATATACATTTTTTGTACACATATATCATTTATTTTAACCGATCAAAAATCTAATACAAAGTAAAAAAGATATATATATATATATATGTGCGACCTAATTTATTCTTCTTCTTTTATTGATTTATCAAGCATTTGAAGAAGATAATATTATATTTAATTTAGTATGCAATTTGACTAAGCTAAACTTTTCCAATGATTGACTAACAAATTAAAAGAGAAGTAATTAGTACATCCAAAAAAAATGTGAAATTTTAATTATTGTTTATTATCTTTTTTATGTTTAACCAATTAAATTAGATTGGACTACATTTAACTATTTTAAATATAATTCAATTTGACTGGACAATATTTAAAATAATAATATAATTTAATATAACAAACGGAATTTAAAAGAGTAATTAACATATAACTTAGAAAATTTAGAGAAATATGGTTAAAGGCTGAATTAGGAGAGACAAATAATTAATTAAGAGAGAAATTTTGCTGTGTGGATAGCCTAATGATAACGTCCACACTGTTGTGAGGTTACATATAACTTTAAAATATCTTTAATTTCATTAATGTGTCCTTGGGTTGAGGTCTAAAAGAACTTTAAAATATTGCCTTGTATATGAATGAGAATGATGGTCTTTCTAGGTTGACTTTGTTTAATAATGCTAAATATAGAGGTAGATAGAATATTTGTGATGCAATGATGGGCAGTAGAAGAATAGCAGTGGTTGCATATGGTCTCACAAAATTCAAGAGAGACATTTTTTCCCATCACATTAAGTGTGGCAGATATAGAAATTACTAGGATGGGGAGGTTGGTAAACTGATAAACAATTTTTTTTTTTTTGAAATATAAATAAATAAAAACAATTTTAAAGACATTAAAAACATAATAAAAGTCGACACTAATAAAAGTAACTACCGGTGGATGGAGTAGTTACTGCAGAGAACGAATTAAAAAACAAATAAAAATAAAAAATACTGCAGAGAACAATGATGGCAAAAAAGCTCAATAACAAGGAAGCCCAAGNCTAATTAGTTGCACTCCAAGTATAAAATCCGGTCAGACATGAATGTATCTTTCGTATAAAAAGGGGTACGCTCATTATGCATGTATTAGTATATATTATGTAGCCTGTATAATTTTTTTTTTTGTTGCTTAGATATAGCCTGTATAATTATTATATTACATTTTGTGCAAAATTATATTACTATATATTATTATTTTAATATATTTGATATAAAGCTTATTATTATTTTAATATATTTGATATAAAGCTGTACTGTATCATATCATCTCACATAATCAATAAACAAAGTAACAATGAAGAAAAATATACGAAGAATTGTTCATTTTTAGTCATCATTTAATTCCATGCAAAATACTTCATTTCTCTCTAAGAAAACAAACATTCGCTGATTTGATCATTATAATCTAATTGGTTAGTACTACATCGGTGTCCTATTAATTCTGAGATTTATTGTTCTTTATCTTGAAACATATCTTAATTGAGAGTTCACTGAGAGAGATCGATCCAAAAGGGCAAGAAAAACATCTTTGATTATTATGCTCAAACAACTTGTAATTATTTATCCATCAAATACACGCAAGCATCATATTTTCATTTCATCAAAAAAACATATATCTTATTTTCATACTCAAAATATTATAAACATAACATTATTAAAAAAAAAAAAAAAACCCTAACATTATTATTAATGTTGTATAAATAACTTTCATGAGAATGGCCGGGTTTTCATCCAAAAAAAAAAAAAAGGTTTCATGCATTGGGTTTAAAGTGGGCCGCAGAGTTAAGAGTGATTCAAATTTTTATCAGAAAATAAAAAAGGAGTGATTCATTGAACAAGTGATTTTTCCGATTTATTTACCAAATTCTTTCGCTAGATAAAAATAAAACCACTGTGGTACTGGACAGTAAATTAATAAAATAATATACTAAATCACTTAGTAAAACAAATGATCCATGATTTAATTTTATTTATGAATATTTCCTCATTATCGTATTACAAATTGATAAAAATACTATTCACCAAAAAATTGATAAACATACTGTTTAAATTGATAGCAACAGTGTGTTTTACCAAATGTGAAAATGATCATTTGGGCATCATGGCGTAAAGAAGTGGGCTCAAGTAAATAAAGTTGATTACTATTTATAAAATGAAAAAAAAATTGATTATTTATTTATATTTTTAAAAAACGCCAAGTTGGGCATCATGGAGAAAAAGAAGTGGGCCAATAGACTAACCGATTTCCAAATTTTCAATTACTCGTCAATAGGCTAAAGCTGAACCGGGTCGACCCGTTTTGCTATGGCGTAATCCTACTCGTCCATTTATATAGTTTAGTTTTCCTCGAAAAGCAGCGGGAAAGAAAATCTAATCGCCAAAGATTTGAATCAGAATTCAAAATAATTCCCCAAAAGCAAAACGCACAGCTGAGTCACCGGCGGAGAAGAAGATGAGAGGAGGCGCCGGAGGAGGTCGTCGCCGAGCAAAGGAATCGTTCAATCCACAGCCACCCCCAACCCCACTGGACCACCAACAACACTACCACCGGCAAATCGGCGCCGGAGCTGGAAACCCTCGCGACTCCGACGCAAGCTTCGCAAGCAGCCGACCTTCCTCCGCCGGCGTAGGCAGATCCACGGCCACAACCTTCGACCTCTACAAAGACCATCGCTACCAAGAATCCGCCATTAACACCATCAATGGCTACCTCGCTTCCCATTCCTCCACTCCACTATCCCTCAGACTTCCTTTCCCTTCCGCCAAAGACATCACCAAAGCCCTAACCTTCCTCATGGCTAGCCTCGATTTCCCTTCCGCTAAGCTCGAAGAAGTCCTGCCTCTCGTTCTGAAATCCCTAAATTACCCCTTCAAACTCAACAAATCCATCCTCAAGTCCCCCGGGACTCCTCACCAGTGGCCGACTTTCCTCGCAATTATCCATTGGCTGGTTCAGGTCGTGATGTACAACGACCACCTTTCGTCTGAGAATACGATGTCGTTCGCCGATAGCAACCCTATGCAATCTTACACGCTAACTAGCTACTCACATTTCATTCGCGGCGATGATGATTCAGTGGAGGAGTTGGACAACGAGTGGTTGGAGAAGCTTGAGAGGGAGAAGGAAAGTGCGGCGGAGGCTGTTTCGGTTTTAGAGAGGACTGCGGCGGAGCTGGAGGCCACGGCGGCGGGGTTGAAGTCTGCGCCGTTGAGGAAGGAGGAGCTTGAGAAGGAGAAGGAGTTGTTGGAAGCGGACGTAGGGAAGTTTCATGGTGTGATTGAGAAGTTGGTGGAGAAGACAGCGCAAACAGAGAAGGAGTTGATGGTGAAACAGAAGGAATTGGAGGAGAAAATGCGGAACACTGATAGGATACACGAGGAGAATGAGGAATTGAAGAAAAGGGTGGAGCTTCAAACTTTCAATTCGAGGGATGTGGAGAGGATGAAGAGGGAATTACAGGCTGTGGAGAGGGATATTGGGGAGGCTGAGAATGCGAGGAACGCGTGGGAGGAGAAGATTTGGGATCTTGAGGCCAAGCTCGGGCAAAAGTATAAAGAGGTTGAGGCTCTTGCTATGGACTGCAACTTGGCCATGAGAAGGTTTTTCCTCTGTGTTTTTCCTTTCTGTTATTGCAAGTTTGGTGACTTTCTGTGGATATGATTTATATGTGATTGAATTTTGTTATGATGGAGAAAATTTGCATTGTACTGTTTCAATGCCATTCATGGTTTTCAGCTAGAGAGACTTGAGAAGGTTTTTCCTGTTTGTTTTCCCTTTCTGTTAGTTGAAATTTGATAAGAAAAAAATAACTATGCTGGAATGGTGACTTCCTGCGAATATGGTTTACATGGGAATTGTGTTACGATGGTGAAAATTTGCGTTGTACTGTTTCAATGCCATTCATGTTTCCTTAAGGTTTTCAGCTAGAGAGATATGTGAACTTGTCTTGTATGCCATTTTTTTTTTCTTTTGGGATTTTGGTTTCCTTAGTTTTTGTCTTGAGCAACTGATTTGTCTTTGATGTTATTAGGTTAAAGTTTCTTGATGGGTTTCAGTATGTCTTGAATGCCAATGGGTCTACTCCTGCCGAGATTATGGGGATTGACTACAAATCAAAACTAAAGCCTACACTTAAATCCTTTGGTGAGGATATAAAGAAAAATTCTGTGGTGAAATTGGAAGAGTCGATTACTCTTCAGCAACAGTTGAGTGAAATTTCTGCTAAGATTGAAGAAAAAAGAAATCATATAGCAAAACTTCAATCTCATTGTTATGAAGTAAGTTCACTTTAACTGCATATATTATGTTATGCAATATTATTGAGATGGAGATTATATTTCTATGGTGTATTATGTCTAAAACTACCATATGGCTGCTGCTGCTGCTATCATTAACCGCTTGCAGTGTAATCGGTCTTTTATGGTTTATCAATTTACTGAGATGATGCCCCAAGGGTTCCTCTGTCGTTTGATTTTCCTTCCTACTTATTTTGTTTCCCATTTTGGTTCAACGAAAAGGTAATGTTAAGATGTGATCTCCGTATTCAGTGCGAGTTCATCAAGTAGTTTGTAACATGTCTATAGGTCTCCATATTTGAGTTAAGAAAATCTTCTTTCTTTTTTTCTTTAGGTAAATAGTTCAGAAGACAATCTTGAAATCAAACAGAGGGGCAAACTTTTTCTTTTTGAATTTCCTGTGAAGTTTTTCAGTATATACATCCGTTTTGTCCCTCTTTGTCTTTATTACTTGATAAATTATCTCATAGACAGTTATTATTATTATTTATTTATTTTTTATCTTTCTCTGCTCCTAGAATTTATTTATCTCTAAGTCATAGCATAGAACATTTTTGTTTTTCTTAATCCTTTCAATCACTCATCAAAAGAAATCATGATTCTGGCTTGCTGTCTAATTCTTGTTATTTGCAATAATTGCATTCATCAATTTTCAACTTGAATAAACCAACTGGGATATGGCATCAAAACCTGAATGGGCAGTCATTGTTATAGCTAGATAAAGGAAACTGCTCTAGCCCAGTTTCTTTTGACTTAGGAAGGTGGGAATTCTTTGATATTTCCTTTTGACTGAGGTCTCATTAGACTTTGTTGCTGAGTGGGGGAGTTAGATTATATATTAATGGGGGAAAACTAGAACATACTTAAAAGTTTATAAAATCTAAAGAAATTAGATTTTACTTTCACAGAAGGAACTATAATAATTATTAAATGTCTAAATTATTAATCATTTATAAACACATGTGTGTCTTCGCATAAATTACAATACTATTCTTTTTTTAAAAATTGGTTTTATATATACATTTTGTCAATCTTAGGCATTTATCTCTTATTTGTTTGTTTTGAATATGATTTTTTTTATGTTATTTTTATAGACAACAATGGGGGTAAATAATATAAATAATTCTTTTTAGAATAATTTCTTAGGATTACTGTGAGTGAAATTGGAGGATAATTGTGAGTTTCATGGTTTAGTTTTCTCAAGGCTGTGTATAGTTCTCAATCGGAAGAAAATTTTCACAATTTTTATTGAACTTAAAAGTATAATCATATGTTGGTAATTTTAAATTAAGAAATTGTGTTTGGCCAAATTAGTGTCCTGTCCAGTATTTGTTATTAAAAACAGTATGGGATGTGGTTAAGTTGACATATTTTCAAAAATAAATGTTTTGCTTACTGAGGAAAAAAAAAAAAAAAAAGGTAATTTAATTTCTTTTTGAAGGATTCTTCTCTGATATTTATCTTTTGTTTTATAAACATATATGTCTCAGCTGGAAGCTCAAGTGAACTCCTTGAAGAAGGAAACAAGTGACTATACCCAAAGTTGTGCAGCAGATGCTAAAAAGATGGTTGAAGACTTTGAGATGGAGGCTCGTAACTTGGAAATTTTGGAGAGAGAAGCGGCTGATATTTTGAAGGTAGCTTTGAGTTTATGTTTTTAAATAAGATCAGGATTTTATTTTTGATAAGAAACACAAATTTATTAATAAAATTATTATTGCACAATGTCAAGAGGAAGAGAAATCCTATGCAGAAAAAGATTTATAAGAGTAAACCTTAGAAGAATCCAAAGTCTGCACAACTATCCCTTCAAAAGCAATCTTGAAGTTTAAAGCAATAACAATATTAAAAACCATCATCCATAATGAAGGAAAGGATTTTAACATTTTTTATCATCCATGCAAAAGGCCCTAGTGATCAAACATGAGCTAATCAACTTTTGTGTTTTTGTAGGCATCAAAATTGAAGTTTGAGGAAGCAGTTAAACAGAGTGAAGATGAAGTTCATAAGTGTGCATGTGAACTCATAGCATTGGTTGATTCAGTCTCAAAATACAAAGAGTACATGCAGTCCAAAATTTCAGAAATGAAAAATGATGTCTCGGAAACTGCTGCTGCATTATCAAATCTTTACAAAGGTTCCTTGACGACGGAATTTGGTAATATTTTTCAGGCAAACCACTAGCTTGTGCTTGTAAATGTGTTCATATAAATCTCTAGCAAGTATATGTAAATATGCTTGGTTACAACAGTACTACTTTCATCTTCTTATTTGAGGAACTTGAATTAAATCAGATGCTTTCTACTTTTTTGACCTTGTAGCTTTATTTGTGAAACTGGTTGGAAATTGTTGGCAGTTTGATCATGTTATGGTTGAATAATTAAAGTCAGGGATGAAATTTCCATTAGGCATCTTCCGAGCTAATAGGCATTAGAGCCTCAGCATTGCAGTAGAACCATGCTAGAAAAAAATGGTGTGTCCAAAGCCTAGTCTCTGCTTGCTTGGTGAATATACACATAAAAATTGACCAAAGTTATGGTTGATAAATGTATAAAAATTATATGCTTGTTATTCTTTAATTATTTAAGATGAAGCTTAAAACCATTAAAAAGAAATATTACCAGATAACCAAAAAAGGGTAAATTCTAATTGCAGATGACTAAACAAAGTCCATTACTATGCTTGTCCAATGTTGCTTCGGCTCTGTTTGGGATGGCTTTACTTCTCTTTCCTTAGAAGTATTGAATGAGAAAATTACTCTTTACTGATTTTGGTTAGAAACGCTGCTAGAAAATCATCCAAATACTCTTAGAAACAGGTTTTTAATTATAAAAGTTGTTTTTAGCTTTTCCGAAACTTACTTAACTTTTCAGAAACTTACCAAACAAGGTCTTTCACTTCTAGTGAAATTATTCCAAAGCCTCCTAGCTTACTCTAGACTAACCTATAGTCTTTAATCTTCTCCTCCAAGCTTCCTGTTTAATATTAAAAAGTTGTGTTTTTTCTTGTAAGTATTTTGGGTTACATACAATTAGAGTCGTTAATGTTTCTAAATTCTGTACGCACCTGAGCTAATATACTAATAATGAAATTTACATTCTACTTATTTTGCACCAAAAAATATTAATAAAATAAAAATTGGAATAAAATCTTCCAAAAAAAATGAAACAATAACTTTGTTCAATTAATAGCAATTAGCATAGTATTTCACAAATAACAAGGATTAAACAAAGATTACAATGCTCAAGATGCAATAATAGATCATTAGATTGCTAGAAAAAGACGGTGTCTCCAAGGCAATAGTGTCTCTTCTCTGTTTTGGTCATTTGCAGCTTGCAATGGCCAACACTCAAGACATAAATAGTAGAGGAGGAGGTTTTACTTGACGTGTTGGCCAACGTAGATAATGAATAAAGGTGGTTATGGTTATGAAGATGTTTTTTTATTTTTTTTCGTTTTTTTCTCTTTTTGACGAGAATGGTTATAAGTCAAAACTTTGAATGTGAGTAGTTTGTTGATTTTGGCAAATCGCATTGGTAATGAACAATACATGAGTGCTACAGTACCAAAATATTTATTAAATTATACGTGTTAATAATTATTAATTGGTATATTCATATAATATATTAATATAAAATAAATAAAAATAAATGAATAACATATTAATATAAAGTAAATATAAATAATTGAACATTCAAATGGACAAATAAATCAAAAGATAAGCCAATTAAATATTAATGCGTCTATCATTTAGTAAGTAATTTGGTCATCTAGTATTATTGCAACAACATTATTATAGATATTCAAATATTTATCAAATAATATATATTAAAATATTATTGATTGAAATATTCATATAATTTAACCATAAATAAAAAATTATTAAATAAATAAATTAAATATTGTCACGTTATTTTGTCAATAAAATTTGATGAATATTTTAATAACTTTATCATTAATTTTCAAACTAAATTTGGATATTAATATAAATGACACATTTTAAAATTTTTAATTTGACACTTTCTTATTAGATGTTATTCGTTCTCACTTTTATTTTATTTTACCAAAAAATAATACTAAGAGTTATTTATTTTTTGGTTTAGATATAAAGTCAAACATTAGATTTCAATAAATAAAATTATAATTCTAATAATAGTCACCCATAAGGTATTATTAATTAGTAAAACAAACAAAAGATTCTTAAAAAAAAAACAAAGGGTTCTTAAAAGGATAAATTTCACCATCAACCAAAAAACAGGAAAAACGAAGTTTGTAGATCTCTGAAAATAAATTATTTCATGAAATGGTTGGCAAGTTTTATTTTTATTTAGGTTTTTGTTTTTGGGCACTTACGAGATGGAAAGTTAGAAGAGGTACGAATAGCATATGAGAATATACCGAACGCAGTGAATAAATTCTCGGATAGGTTTTCAGCGAAAAAAAAAAAGAAAATTCTCGGATAGGCGGTTATAAAACTTGAGAAAATGTACGAACTTACTTCATCCAAAGCCACGCTCTCCATCCCATGTGGAAAACTTAAACAAACGACCAAACACAATGCCCCACGATTCTATCAACTCTGCTCACGACCGCACGTGACTATTTATCCACTCAAAAGGGAGCTTCCATTCCACTCTCCTTCATCCGCGCGTAGCTGAATCTCGCTCTTCTTTCTTCCACTCTCTCTGTCCAAAATCTTCTTCACAAAAACGCAGAGACACACAGAGAGAGAAAGAGTTGCGTAGAAATGACTCGAACTCGACGATTCGCGATAACGAGTTTCTCTCTATAATAAAAAAAAAATAAAAAATAAAAAATTCTCTCTCTCTCTCCCACTCTCTCTCTCTCTAAAAAGCTTTTCGCTTTCATAAGCCCGAAAATCAGGATTGCTTCGCTCCCGCTCTATAACTCCCTCGTCTCGCTCTCTCTTTACCTCGATTTCATCGCCTCGTCTTTCGATTCTCTGTTCTGCTAGAAAACCCTAAAACTGAAACTTTTTTTTTTTTCTTTTTCTCTCTCGGTCATTTTTTCGAAATTCAACAAAAATTCTCTCTGGTACGGCACCTTCTCATTTTATGTTTAATGTTTTATCTTTTTTTTTTCTTTTTCTTTTTTTATCTGCGGTGTTTGGTTGGGAGGAAAAGCAAAGGAAAAAAGTCGAGCAATTTGAATTTATTCTCTCTCATTTGTGTGTGTGGTTGGGTGGGAAGAATATTTTGGTTTGACGTTGCTTGGATAATCAGAGAACTTAATTATCAATTTGCACGAAACTTCCTACCTTTGATTGAAATCTTATTTTATTTATAATATTTTACTTTTTTTCTTTACTTTATGATTATTTGATTTTATTTTTTTTTTAGAAAAAAATTCTGGATCCTCTTATTGATAAAGGTTAGAGCCATGTGACTAGCTTCGATGCCTCATTATTATTATATTAATTAAATAACTGTTTTTTCGCGTGATTCCTTGATTATCCACGTTATTTCTTTTTGTAAAATCTTTATAAACAGCTCTGACTCAATAATTTGTTGATGTGTATTATCATTTCAGATGCAATTTGGTCTCTACAACTAACTTATCTTTGGATCCAGATTCGCTCAAACTGCGAGGCAGGTGAGGATTTATATTGGGTTTTAATTTCTATGTGTTCTCAGATCACCCTCAAATGCATGATCCTATTTGCTGTTCTTCCTTGGTATAGTTAAATCAATTTTGGCCAAGCTAAGTCACTTCTGGGGTTTTGTGCAACTTTCTTCTCAAGAACGTACTGTGTGCGTTTGTCTTTGGTCATTTCTTGTAGTAGAATTCAATGACTTGCAAAAGCACTAAGTTTACTCTATTTAAAGGTCTGGGCTTTTAGTCGTTTGATGTTAAATAAAGTACGAGATGGTCTGGCTTTATTGAAAACTGATGATGGGGATTGAATTTGTTTAGACTTTGGATGTATGATGTGTATTGCTGAAAGTTGCATAAAATTGATAACTTTGGTTGCTGGTAGTTTTGGGCGGCACCTATTTGTGAATATTTTGATCGTTTAAATGATAACCACCGAGTCAAAGAGGAATTAGGTTTGTGATATTATGGTCCTGTGATGTAAATTTAATCAATAAAATTTAGCAGAAAACATTGTGTGGAGAAACAAGGGAGAAAGCAATATTGGGCAACCATGACCTGGTGCTTAGAGTAGACCTTCCTACTTCCATATTTCCACTGTCAAACTATGTTCTTTGGGATGTTGAAGCATGATTACATAACCAAGCTCTGATTTTATCATTTTATGATATGCATCAGTTAGGTTGATGTATCTGTTGATTTGGATTTTGCTGCCGAATTGTTTCTTTTCCACAATCATGTTCATTAATTTGTTAACATTATTAAAAAAAAAAAAAAAAAAAATTGGCTATTGATGATTATGTATATATTTTATAATTTTATTGGGAATCACCGTCTCTAGAATAGTTAGCTGCTCTGTACTAAGTCTTATTATCCTGCTTCTGTTTGGATCCTTGGATTGAATGAGATCTTCAGTATATGACTTTTGCATTTTGTTTATCCTACCATAAGTTCCAATTTCCTTTTTATGTAGTTGAAAAGGAAATTTTTTTTCATGTTTTGTTTATCTATATAATACTTTGAAACTGTTAGACTGTCAAATTCTATTTGGTCTTTATTCAAGCCTTAATTATGGGAGCATTCAAGTTGAGCATTTCCCATAAAACTATTTCTTGGAACATGGCTCTTGCTGCTAGATTGTAGAATTCTGCACTTAGATCAGCAGCCTATCCATTGGCACCATATTTAAGTCAGGAGGCTATAGTTGTTATGCAGTGACTTATATTTTTCATGCAAGGTCGCTTTTGTTTTAATTGATGGTGGAAACACCATCTCTAATGGCTCTAATTTGTTGCTGCTACATATCTTCTGCTATGTTAAGGCATATGTTGCCTGGATGTGGTCAGGTAATTCAAAGAGGGCCTCCCTTTTTCAAATTTTTATTTTTAAGTAGTGAGTCCTGTCTGCCTAAGTTAACCTTTTTTTTTCCCTGCAATTTTCTGTCTCAATTGCATATTCGTCCATACCCTGTTTGCATGTACGTCCATCCATAATATAGCATATTTCATTGGGGTTCACGGAAAAGAATTGTAAATAATAATTATGCTTCATTTTTAAATGGTGCTCTTTTTGATTGTTATTATTATTTTTTTTTTGGATTAGATAGTCTGCTTTTGCAGGTGATACTTGAGGTTTTTATTTGCTACAAAAATTTTGAATCCTTGACATTTTGGGTTCATATATGCTCATTTCCCTTTTTCTTTATTTTTTTCTTGCTGCATGATGGTGATTTGATTTAATGGATAGAGATTGGAGAAACTTTCCCTTTTTTTTTTTTTCTCAATTTTGAAAGTGCAAAAAAATTCCCTTGCGAATTGAAATGTTTGAACTAAATATACCTACTTGAACAAAATGGAAGTCCCTCTCAAATTGAGCCAAGCCAACTTAATAAAACATATTATCAGGTTGGTTTGTTAACCACTGTAAACCTTATGCTTAATTGCTATGCATGGATGAATATACATGTGCGTTCACTGAAGTTGATAATCTTATTAGGTATGTGGTTATGTTATTGCTATCAATCATCCTCAAATACTTTGAGGAGAATATAAACAACTTGCATGCATTTGATTTAGATGTAAAATTGTGATACTGCTATTGCATTTTTCTGATGTTACTATGTTTTTTTCTTTTGAAGACTGTTAAAAGTGTTATCAGCGTAGTTGTAGCCTTGCAATTTCTTTTATAAAATTAAAAATTAGTTTAGAAAGCCATGCGTAAGAAAGTGTAATAATTCTGTAAGAATATGCTTCCTGCATTTCAACTACTATGCTTACCCGGTGCTTGAAATCTTGAAGCATACCAAGATTCAGAATTAGGTTTTTGCTTATAAAACAGCCGTATCTGCATTATAAACTAATGCAATATCTTTACCTTTGACTTATAATTTTTCTATTAAAATCATTTTAGATATAGGTTCTTGGAGAAATCTTAAACGAATTTATGGTAATTAGGAAATTTTCCAGAGTGAGCGACCCAGAAATGATGTGTTTCCATTTCTGTCAAGGAATTAAAAAGCTCTGCATGATTATAAATCATTAATTATGTCAATAATGCTTTCTTTCTAATTAAAGAGCTCTGCATGGTTGATAATTGTTCACTGGATTCATTTTAACATGAGAATCTACTTCATTGTCATGGTGTGATGCACAATTGTCAGTTGATTTTGCTTTTTCTACCAAATACTAGTGAATTTCATAGATTAATTTCTTGTATGTTGTACCTCTGGAAGTAAAATAATTGTGTAATAATAGAGTGAGCAATTTGGTTTTCAGGTTTAGCTTGGAAATGGCAAAAGGTAGCAGGGGAAGGCGCAGGATCACTTCACGACAGAACAGATCAGCTCCATACTCATTGCACTGCAATCACGATATCTTGGAGGACTTGCACCAAAAGAAATGCTCCAAAGCCTTGGAGAAAACAGACTGGGAAGATGCAACATGTTCTGTCTGCATGGAGTATCCTCACAATGCTGTCCTTCTCCTCTGTTCTTCTCATGACAAGGGTTGCCATCCCTATATGTGTGGGACTAGCTTTCGCCATTCAAACTGCCTTGACCAGTATAAGAAAGCTTACACTAAAGTAGTCTCATCCAATGATGGACTACCCATGCACAGCTCTCTCAATAACCCAGTTGATGCATCAGATTCCAGTTTGGCCATCGAGAAGTGTGAAGTCTCAGAGCTTGCATGCCCCCTTTGTAGGGGGCAGGTGAAGGGGTGGACTGTCGTTGAACCAGCGAGAGAATATCTTAATGCAAAAAAGAGAAGCTGCATGCAGGACAGTTGCTCATTTATTGGAAATTACAAGGAGCTGAGGAAGCATGTAAGGGCAGAGCATCCCTCTGCACGGCCACGTGAAGTGGATCCTGCACTTGAACAAAAATGGAGCAGGCTTGAGCGACAGCGTGAGCGGGATGATGTGGTGAGCACTATAAGATCAACCACACCAGGAGCAATGTTTTTTGGAGATTATGTTATAGAAGAAAATAATTATGAGTTTGAGACTGATGGAGATGAGGGTGGTTTTGATTTAGGTGGTACAGAAACAAATGGTGGGTTTGAGGTGGGTGGTATTGATCGTGAACTGGTGAATGTCTTTCTCCTAATTCATGCATTTGGGGCATCAACAAATAACTTGAGTAGGCGGCTGAGGCAACCTGAAAGGGCCTTACATCGCACAATGGATGGTACTGTCGGCATCCGGCACAACACTCCTGTTGGTGGTTCAGATTCCTCCGATCAGGATGATGACAATGAAACCAATGATAATGATGGTGATGGTGGTGGTGGTGGGATGTCGTTAGCTAGCCGCCTCCGCCGTCATGGTAGGGTGGTGTTGGGACGCTCCAGTAGGAGACGAAGACGTAGAGCAGTTCAAGAGAGATAAAATTGGCAATGGTAAAAAGGAGGTGGAGAAGGAAAAAAGTTTCTTAGGTACATAAATTTTAGGAAGAAATTTAGGCAAATAAAAGGCTGAAAGGATTTGATTTCTCACAATTTGCATGGATTTACCTCTGATTTGAATTGCTGGATTTAAAAAGAAAAAAAAAATAGGGGATAAGATATTCTCAATCCTCATTGTACCGTAAAATTTGTTATTCTGATTGTAATTTCCTGTTACCTTATATCCTCCTGTTAAAATATGAATTATTTTTCTGATTCAAATTATACACCTGTAACTTTTCTTTGATCACCTTGTATAAGGATGTGGCTTTTGCTTACAAGCAGGCTTCTAGTGGGAAAAGTTGTATATTATTGATTGGCGTCCATTAGTTTCCACCTAGTCATTATTCAGATTTGAGTCCTTTTACTTCATTATATCGAGTTCGATACATGAACTAGTACTTTCACAAATGTTTGGTTTCGAACGAGGCATCTGGCAGAAATTCTGGAATTAAAAAATGACGCACTTAGATTAAAATTTATTTTGGCCTTTTTAGAACAGACATTTATTTTGCAAGACAGTTGCTTTTTTCCAAAAAGATACCATATAGATGGAGAACTTTTGTTCAAATACCAAACCTCAATTTGAAAAGAATTTTTCTCAAAAAATTCATTTTGAAGTCCTTGAACTATATTTGTATTTACACTTTTGTTTCTTTAATTTTTGTGACATTTTTGGTTTCTAAATTTGTTTTCATTACACTTTAAAAAAATATAGTGTAATTTTTACCAATTATGAAATGTACAATGCATTTTGATGCAATATGCATGGATTATAAGGTTGTTTAACTTTGTAATTTTTTTTTTTTTCCAATTATTGGTGCAGTGCGTGGCTCAAAGCTGCTAAAAATTAAATTAAAAATAATTTCAAAGACCTAAAAGTAACAAACTGAAGTTTAAGGACCAAAATACTAAAAACAAAATTCAAGGCCCAAATGGCAAATGTGAGCATAATTCAGGACTAACAGTGCTAATAATTTCCTAATTAATTAAATTTATATATTTTCTAGGCACATTTTTCAAGTAGACAATTCCATTGCAACGCTTATTGCCATTTCTTCTTCCTCTAGAAATTCTCGTATTTTCATCAATGTCTTGAATACCTCAAGGCTTAATTCTATTTCAAATTTTTTAAATGCTCGACCCTTTTCATTAAAGATATGTCTGAATCTATAACAAACAAAAATATAATGTTAATTCTTACTCTTTCATCCAAAAAAATAAAAAATTCTTCGTCTGTCATTTGATCCAGTATTTTAAAATGCTTAAGAACATAAAGGTTAAGCTGGAAATTTCTATTTCAATAACAGTAAAAATAAATGTACATTCTTTACTGGCTATTCTGATCTCCAGTATAAGTGGAAAATGGTCTCTATTACATGGTATCGAATGGCAAAATTGGAAATTATAGGGTAAGACCATTCAGAAGGAACTAATAGTGAGAACGTATTTACATTTGGGGGTTAAATTGTAAAATATTACAAACAAAACTGTGGTTCTAAATGCTAGCACGTTCCATATGTAATCTCATTTTTGATAGCTGGAATGAGTGAGATCCAGAAAATTTTCAAAACCATTCTAAACTAAGCATGAAAACAAGCCATTTTCAAGCGATGCTACAAATTCTTCTTCTTCCTTATACCTGTTGGAACACCGTAACAAACTGGTGATGCACCAATCAAGAAAGGTAATGTACAAGCTTCACGAGCTTGACCCATGAATGATCCAATCTTTGGCCTATGTTCACAACAATTCCTATTTGAGCCACTCTCACAAACTTCAGGCAATTTCTTCCTTGAGATTTTCTTCTTAGCATTACCTTTAGAGGTCTTTATGGCCATGGAATCAAATTCTTCTATTAAATTGCATTGGATGCAACTTGTACATGGACTCGATCTTTCTTTTAACCAAGAATCAAGCATGGCTTTCCCAAATCGATCAATATCCTTGTCAGTCACTTCCCACAGATTGGCAACAATTGCAGGAGAACCTGCTAGCAGATATGATAGCGGAGTACCTTGTGGAACATAACATCCGTTTAAGGTCAAAGATCCGCTACTGCATCCCATCAGGAGAGTTGCAGCACAGTTTTCCAGTTTCTGAATCTCATGCCTGGGAATGTACTGCGTCCCTGTACCACCACATATATTAGGTAAATAATTGACATTACTGAAATAGAAAATAAATAAATAACACTCCAAAATACTAGTGGCAGAAGGAACTGCATGGATAGAACATATAACTATAATCAATGAGTTTACTGAAGCATACCACTTCCATGTCCAAAATAGATAAAGAGGTCATGGCTTTTCAAGGCTACTGCCAACTCTTCGGCTGCAGGTGCATGCCCAGCCCTCCCCTGCATAGTTAATTAAATGAAGGATTAATTCAGAGTCATATGAACAACCCATGCATCAATTTTGTACAAACGTGATGATGAATATATTCCAAGGTACAACGGAATGGAACCAATTAAAGCTGGGACAGTGACATATGTGTGCAGTTTATAAAAGAGGGAATGCTACAAACTACAATTTATTTCAAATTCTGGTCATTCTTGCATTAATTTCTTTCCTAAACAAGAAAGAATGCAGGGAAGTTACCTCCAAGTTTTGACCTCTAAACCAGTTCTCAAATTCAATTTGTGTGCTGCTGAGATCACCACTGGGATTCAACAAAAAAAATGCATCCAAAGGATCTATGAAAGGGAAGGCAGTAGCAACCCTTCCAACTTGTTCTTGATGGTGATGGCTTCTAGCAAGTGCGATGGATATGCTTCCAACAGAAGGCATGCGATAAACCTCCTGGTTTCTTAAAATTGGTATATTCTCCCATGGAAGCATCTATTGTAGTCATCAGTCAGTCAGCTTTTTCAAATAAAAAGATAATAGAAGTGTGTTTAATCACTAAACTGACAATATCTCTAAAATAAGCAAAAACAATAAACAAATTACTCTTGCAAATTCTCTTGAAAAAATATAGTAAAAATTTAAAACCAAAGACAAACCTGAATCTCAAAGTCCAATACTAAGATCACTGGTTCTCGATCAACACAATCTAGCCCTTCAAGTTTTTCCAACGCTTCATATATAAGTTGGAAGGCCATCTCAGACAGTTTCTCAGCACCATTAGCTTCATTAGATGATGGCCAGCACTTATCTTTGCCAACAAATTCACCCCGACCAATGTAGCAACCGTTCTGTAAACATAGCTGTAAAACATACCCGCCTTCTTCAAAAGCAGACTTGGAAACCCCAAGAATGACTTTAAGAAGGCTCTCATTTACATCCATTTTGCATTTAGATTTCAAATCATGCATCAGCTTCTTATGTATGGAGTCCAGGCTCTTGCAATTTGAGTATTCTCCTAGAAGCACATATTTCCAGGGACCCAACCATGATTCTTCCATATTCCTGGTGCCATAAAGATGAAAGAATGTAAATGTCAATTGTTATTTCAATTTACAAAATTGAAGACACCAAGTGCAAAACAGAAAACAAAAAATTAAAGAGCAGAGTGCTATTGTTTAGACACTAGATTTGTTCACTTCCTCACTTAAAGCCTGTGCAACTAGAACTAAATGAAAACACATTAACTTGTAAGCAAGTCTAGTGCAAGAAGACCAATGAATTCATAAAAGTCCAGAAACTGATAAAGATACAAACATACAATACGAAAGAGAGCCTACGTCAGCAATTTTCCAAGACGGTGATCAAGTTTCTTTCTTCGCTTCCACCAAATTGTCCTATTCTCTTTCGTATCTTGAAAAGGAAATGCTGAAGATGACAAGTAATTTTCCTCTAATATCAGTTTAAATTCTGGAGCCACATCATCCACCACAGTAGAACCCCAGGGACATTGCCATTGACCACCCAAATCTTTGCTATGAGGAAAGCTACTACAGCCAGAATTTGCATCTTCTGAAATTTCTGATAAAAAATTTATCTATTTAGGAATCTACAATACATAAGCAGAAATTCATGCGTGCAAATGACTGGATTTCTTACTACCGTATCTGTTTAAGCAAAATACCTCCTAGTACAGAATCTATTGGCAGAAGCAAGATAATAGGTTGACTCTTTGAGTTTGTGCGTGTCACTAGAATCCATGCGCAAACACATGATGGACAAAGCAGCAACCCTTGTAACAGACTAACATAAGGACCTCCAAGAAAACTAATGCAAATAACAGGGGTACAAGGAAGGTCAGCAAAAAAATTCTCTACAAACTCTTCAAGATCTTGAAGAGACTCGGGTGCAACCCTGCATCAAGGCATAGATTGAGTAGGGGAAAGAATAGAAAATTATGTTAGAAAGATCTGATAAATTATATTCTTCAATGTTGCAGAAGTCAAAGAAAATACCTTAATAGGTTCCTCCTTTCAGCTCCCATGCAAGTTGAGCCAGTAACACATGAACCCTGAAAGTAACTTTGTTACATAACCAATAAACACATATATTCTTTTAAAATACTGAGAGGGGGAAGAGAGAGAGAGAGAGAGAGAGAGAAGAAGAAGAAGAAGAAGATGTTAAAAAGTATTTGGCATGCTCTACAAATCATAACATGTGACAATCTAATTTTGAAATCAAAATGCTAGAAACCAAAATCATGGACAACTTTACAACCATTTAAAGTACAAATGCAACATGCATTGAGGGGTGATAAACACAATATCCAAACTATGGCTCATTTCATGATTGTCAATGACAACTGTCAAGATACAGTCAATAATAACTGTCCAAATATAGCTGTAATATATTTAGGAATTATATACCATATTTAGCCTAGAATACACTGCTGTAATTAGGGGATATTATTTGTATCTATAATTTAGGGATATGTATGCTGTACAGATTCTATATATTGAAGGGAGAGCTCATAGTTATGGCAATGAAAACAGAAAGCCAAATTCTGTCTTGTGTATTGATTTTCTGGTTTTGTCAATGATAACAGTATTACATGAGCAGGGCTAAAAAGAGTGTCGGGAAACTTCCTCAGTTGCACTCAAGATTTAAAGTGGACTTTGCAGGCCATGGACCCAAAGTAGACGAATACAAGAGCAACAACAAAAGATGACCAGTTTAAATGCAGCAAGCAAGAGACAAATACAGAAGCAACAGAGGAGGTACAACTACACTTAATGAAAAAAATGCTATTCTTAACTACATAAAAGGCATGTTCCTAAGATGCAACCACAATCACTGCAGTGCATATCCAATCAAACAATGCAAACGCTTCATAAATAGCCAACAGATTTGTCTCCTTTGATAATTTACATAAAGCTCTATAGGCTACATAGCCAAAAGGTGCAAGCCACTAATTGCTTTCCAAAACTAAAAGAGAATCCACTAACTGAATTGGAAAGATTAGATTTTGTTTATAAAAATCATGGGATGCACAAAATCAAACAAAAGGATAAGTCTACAAAACTCATCATTCCAAATGCTAATTATGGTCATCTAAGTAGTTGCTCTTTTGAGACAACAGTAGGAAAAAAGTTAAAAATAAAAACATACCTCAGAGTCTACAAGATGCTGGACTTTTGCTGTCCCAGAATTAACGGTGAAGAATTGATGATTATGATGAGTTCCAAGTGAAGCTTGGTGAAAATATGAAGCCCAGTGATTTTCAGAAAGTGCTTTGCAAGAAGATGGTAAAGGAGAACTATCACGTGAGGAAGAAATTAAAAACATAACAGCAAGCAATCCAGAAACCTGTACATATTTGCTCTTCCATCAGTTTCTTTAAGCACGACATACGTCTTGAAACATCTAAAACGTTCATCCATGCTACAGAGTTCTTCATTAGTATGATAATCTATTAAAGTAAGAAACTGCCAGAATAAAATGAATTTATCATAAGGAAAAAAACTGAACAAAATGAAATGAAATTTGACCTTCTGAGAAAGCACAGGAACCTCTCTGCTGAGCACAAAAGCTAGCATCAACCAACCTACTAGGTTTGGTAGCTCAATACAAGACAGATCACAGCAAACAATCCTGGTGCAGAGAAATGAATCAGACAAAAGCGAAAGGAAGTTAGCTAATACTTCTGGATATATAGAAGCTGATGCCTTACAAATCTAGTAAAATGGATTAAATCAACATACACATGCACACACATATGAGGGGTGTGTATGGTTTTGTGTCTAAGTGTCTATGTTCTACGAATGTGTGTAATAAATATGAATTTACTTTAGTGGGCATATTAATTTACAACTTAAAATGAAGTGATTAGAAAGAGAAACAAAGTAGAGACATGAACGCACTCAGAAGTACATAAAATTGTTCTGCAATAAAAGTTATTTCAAATTAGCATGTAACTAATATTCAAATTATACTGCAGAGAAGATGTCAAGCAGACATGAACCTGCACGCAACAACTAAAGGTATAACAGAAATAAATACCTAGTGTCCTTGGAGCTGGAAGCTCTCAAAGAAAGCCAACTTATATTATACAGTAGTTCTGCACGCTCAATACTGAACACATCTCCTAAGATCTCCTTCCCAATTGTATCAAGCAAAAAGGTGACTGGAATGAATGAGCTGGTACGACAAAATGGATTCCGGCTTACTAGGACTGATAAGCTTTGCAAAAAAATTTCATGTGCTTCGTGAATTTGACCACAATTCTCCAGGCAATGTCCTGTAAATGACATTTATAAAGGATTTCATGATTTAGCTTTGGTTGCAAGAAGCAAAAAAAATGTTAATATACAATAAGCAAATCTGTGTTTATGCATACAGTTACACAACTACATAAGCAAGCAGCACATATCTGAAGTTCAAGTTAGTATAAAAAACTACATACATTTTCCATGGAAATCATGGGATTGTGTTGATGTTTTGTGTTAATGTTTTGGACATCTAATGCATTTATTTCTGCTAAGCACATTGCTCAGATGTATGCAAGTGTAAACAAGCTAATAGCCATAACATGCAGCAATACTCATACCTAAACTTGTAAGTAGCCTTATTGAAATCCGCCTGCGGACAAATTCCCACTTCATATCTATAAAATCTTTTATTAACCCACTTCTCATAACTTCCATAGGAAGACAAAGCCAACACCTCTTCTTGTGGAACACACACATTTCTTCACCCCCAGAAACAAGCTTACAACTTCTCATTTTCATCAGCACATCCTCCTGGCTAAAAGTACTAGAATTATCACACTCAATGTTGCCTTTCAAATGTTTTGTATGGCCAACTTGTATTTCACCAGAACTGGTAGTATTTTGGTTCTGAGAAGATCGATACTTGGAACGAGTTGACCTCACATTATTCTCAAGTATTGGACCTTGATCCTTTGATAAAGGTTTTGGGGCATTCCTAGTCTTTCTACCCTTTTTAGACTCCTTGAACTTTGACCCCTCCCTAGATGGTTTCTTTATATCCACCTGATCTTGACATAGAGAAAATGTATGGCAAACACCGTTTCGAACATCTTTGACATTATTATTACCATACACTGTGCTTTCAGCACTTGGCTCTTCAGGACAACTAACAGAATTTTTCCAATCAGAAAAATTCAGCTTGTCAAGGGCTGATTTATACAGATCTTCAGCATGATACAATCTCTCCGGAGATATTTTTCCACTAGCAGCATCAATAATGCTTCGGGATAAATCACCAAGATGCTGATCAACAGTTACTTCCATCATCAATCTGCATTTTAAGCAAGAAATATCTGTGCCATATGTCAGCAAATATTGCTTGGCTTTCTGAAGCTCTTTGTCTGACAAATCCCAATGCTGCTTCTTACAATACAACTTTCCTAAATTCAAAAGGTAAATGGAAGTTAGCTGATTACCATGTCTCTTAAATGAAGTCGAGGATGAATTAAGTAATTGTCAGGCAAAAAAAGAAAGGAGAAAAGAAGTTTACTTTCTTACCCAAAGCACAAGAGAAAGCAACCACAAATAGTGGCAAGCTTTGTGAGCAGGAAATATTTTTTCCCCATGTAAAAAAAGTTTCAGCCTCTGTTCCATTTCCTATTAGTTCATTGACAATGCCAACCTGCAAGGTAGATGAACGATCCAAATGCCAATCCAGAAAGTGTTAGTAGAAGATAGGCCAGGAATCTGCATTAAAATTTCAATTCCAAGTTATTGATAAAAAAGGAAAATGTCAAACCTGAAGAGTGCTTTCAAGGTAACATTGAAGTACATTCCATGGACTAAGATAACAGTTTTCCAAGTTCCACGAAATCATATCGAAGGACCAAAATTCACTAGCTACTGATTTGCGCACTTGCAAATTCTGAAGGGTTGTACAGGTAAACTTTTGAAAGATATGCCCTGTTTCGTTGCACTTTTCAGCCAGCTGCCCCACAGAATAGATAAATTTCTCTTGAAATAATTTACTGCGTAACCGATGAGCTTCTTTTGCATAAAAAAGAGCCTGAAGATTATGGGGAAAAAGCCATCAATATGGACACATTGACAATGGAACACAACAGATAAGCAGTCACATAAAAAATACTATAAATGCCAAAATTTCCAAGTTATTGCCATCTCAAAATCAAGTAAATAAAAATGTTCTAACTAACATAAAAATGATACAAATCCAGTGCTGCTTACCTTTATTAACTGTCCATTAGAAATAAGTCTTTCGCTCAAATCATAAAAAAGGTATGAAGCAACGAAACCAGAACAGCTGGACACACAAGCCTATAAAACAATCAAGAGGCTCATATGTTATAATTCTGTATCAATGAGGGTTAGGAAATCATTGTAGCTATTTAAGAGGACCTTACACTTGAAATGAGTTGAAAAGCAAATTCTTCAACCTCATCAATTGTCATATCTGGACGAAAAGAGCTTTCATGCTTGTTTGAATCCCGGGCAAAGTTTGGAAATAGAAATGAGAAGTTGTTTTGCAGTCCAACCAGCAATGGTTGAGATCCTTTTAAACAACTTGTCCAAAATTCAATGGACCTGGAATGTTCACCATAGTGGTCTGATAAGCTCATCATGAATGCCTCATTAACAGGTGAAATGCAAAGGCCATGACTAATCCTCCTACATTCCCACAGTATGGCCAAGAACTTCTCTGATGGGACATTGTTACATTGAAATAATCTAATCATAAGCCTATATATATCATGGTGAAATTCCATGAAACCCTGAAACAGTGAAAATAAAGAAAAAAATTGCAATTTGTCAAGTACTCCAATTCCCTTTTGCAGAAGCTACATAATGAAAAAGTTAAAAGACAAACCTTCATTGACAACAAATCAATAATATTATAAATTAGAAGCATCACGTTTTCAGACATTGTAAAGTACTTGTCACCAGTAGAGAAAAAATCTTGAGTGGAAATGCTCAACCATAGGTTTAGGGCAGTAGTGATATCTTCTAGGATTTGCTGCTTGTAACAGAAAACAAGGGGAAATATCATACAAGCATGTAAAATTAACATAAAAAAGTTAAAAGTTCAAGCATTAGTTACTAATTTGAGAGGGAGCCTTTTATAAAGTAACACCTTTGAGTTCGGTTGAAACTCCTGGGAACAAAGTGCACGTAAGCAATGAACCACAGCTAATTGGTGACTAGGTGGAACTCCAGAGCTACATGTTTCAATATACACCTCCTGTTCCATTACTTAACTAATGTCATAAATCCAACACCCAAGGATCTAATGCTTTGCATGTAATAACAAATGAAGTATGAGAAAAAAAAAAATCAAACGAGAAGCTAATTAACTTACAAGTAAAGATATTGCTTCTGACAAGCATTGAATACAATCCTCCAGACCATCGTTCCCACTGTACCTTAGAATCCTTCCCTTCCTAACTAAAATTCTTGATTTCTGTAATAGACTATCTCGTGTTACATACACATCTTCCAAGAGGAAACTTATAATTTTCATTTGCATTTTCTGACACAACTCTGGGTACAGAGCATTCATTTCTTCATATGCGAGAAGTTCCTGAATTCTCAAAAAGGATATTGAAAGGAAGCAGAAATTAGTCACAAGAGAATGGAATGGACACAATCCCTAAATAAATAAGAGAATCATTGCACTGAAATCAAATTGACAAGGAACACCATAAAAAGATCTAACCTGTTCCAAGATTATCCCAACTGTCCTCTTTGAGATTTTCTCAGACGAAGAAAGCACACAGTATAAGGTTGGAGCAATATCCTCACCATTTACGTCTTTATGATATTTGCACTCAATCTGGAATTAAAATGCTAATGAGGTAGCAGAAATTAAATTATAGTACAAGTTAGGAAAATTTCAAATGTTACCTTCACCCACTGTTTCACCACAGACATGGGACCAGGTAGCCTTCTGAATAGATTTTCCGCGATAGACCACTTTTCAAGGCTCTGGACAATCGCTCCTTCTACCTTCTGACTGTCACATTGCTGGAGCACATCCAAGAGGAAAGCAGTTTTTTTACATGATTCATTGACAAAATCTAGTATGGCATCTTCCGACAGATCACCATCCAACCCCTTCGACTTATGCACAAACATCTCACAAAGACGAACAGTACAAGTCCATGACGCTCTACAACATAATTTTAATGCTTTTGAAGCCTGAAAAACATTTTAAAAGTTCTTTATAGGCATTAAGTGCAAACAAATTAACAAAACAAAACTGATCGTTGAACAAGCCAATGTCAAAGGAAAAGGAATAAAGAAAACTTTCTTTTTCTAACACTGTATTCATAATGCAAAGTGCTTTACAAAATTAAGATTAAAAAAACCTAAATATGAATCAACACCACCACCATCGTTAATCTAATACGCTTCCATCCATAAAAGCAGAATTATGAAATCGCCACTTCTTCTGCTTCACAAAAATTGCTTAGATCATCCAAAAAGTACAAGCTCCAGTTTAACAGATACTGCTTGTTTACCAACACCTCCCTTTCCATTCCTCCACCGCAACCCCAAAAGATGGTTAAATTGATAACATGATGTAATGAAAAAATCTATGTAGAAAAAGATTAAGCAAAAGCTCCTGCCAGGACTCAAGAACCAATCAGTGAAATAAGCTTCCACAGCAACTGAACACATGCACATCATCTCCAACGGTGGTTGGGTTGCATAGAATAATTGGTCTGGTTTAATTACAAAAATTTTAAAACCGATATGGATTTGCTATTAAGGATTAATGAAAGAAATAACTAAACCAAACGAATCATAAGATTGCGTTATTTGATTTTATTATTTCTTTTCCCCTTATATTTGTTTTAATCATATTTCCAAAAACATTTAGTATTGTATTTCACATTAAAAACTATTAATTCCTATATTCAACAAAAATTTAGTTTCAAAGACTACAATTTTCAAAGTAAACACCCAAGCCAACCAACCTGGCCGTTCATAGGTTTGATTGGTTTGGTTTTACTTGTATAAGTTACATCTGGATTTTATTTTTCAATTTCTGTTTACTGTTAACTGGGTAAGAGGTTCATACACTTATCCTGCTGCTGCAGTGCATGACATGAGCGATGGCAAAGTAACTAGTTTTGATAGAAAACTCAACTTTATCAATCTCAAATTACAACATAAGAAGGGATGAAATTCTTTCATAAAACCAAGAAAAACGTAATAATGATACTAAGTAACATCCTATGAACTCATATTAAATAGCAAAATAGCTTTGTCTTCAAATTCCTTATAAATGGATGGATCGAGAGGAAACCCAAAACTTCAATTTATCCCATAGGATGTATAGAATGCAACTTACAAAAGCAAAAAAAAGTAGAAATGCATTATCATTCCTTGACCCAACACCAAAACAGCCAAACCCCAGCATTGTAGAACTGCAAACATTACCTTTATTATTATCTTTGAATTCTTTAAAAGAAAAATACTAGGAAAGCATAGAAGTAATTAATCCATCAAACCTTATATATGGCACTTCCCAAACAGGAGATGCAATTTTAAGCTATAACAGTTCAGTAACAAACCAATCATATAAAAAGAACTCAATCAAGGCCAGCAAAACACTTAAAAAGCCAAATAAATACAAAAGTACAAGGCGACATTATCTTCAAGTAGTTAAATTATTTAACTGTATGAACATCTAATAAACTAATTCATACACAATTGAAACATTTATTTAACAAACAGGTACCTCTTTAAGTTGGTTATTTCTGTACAGAATTACACCAGTATTATAAAGAGAGGTGGAAAGATGTTTTAACCCATGAGGTTGAATCCATTCACTGGATATCATGTCATTAAACATGGCCACGCTCTTCTGAAATAAAGAAAGACGAGATAATTAGTCAAATTTTTAAACAAATAATATAAATAATCCACTAGAGAACTTTTAAAGTCTACAAATGCCTAACCACCCCCGCCCTGCCAAAAAAAAAAGAAGAAGCAACAGGGGCCAGATCGATTTATATCATCATGAGTATGACAACCTCCATCTTAAGCTTTGTTCTGATGGAAATGATAAATGCAGCCACAGCAATAGCTTGCATGCTGTTTTCATCAAATCCAGATCTCTCCCCTTCATAGGTACATCTACACCTAGTGACATGCAAATTTCATAGAAGCATTATGACAAATGTGATTTGTTGTACTAAACCACGTAAGACAAACTTTCCATAAGGCAAAAGGTATAATATACAATGCAAACCCACATAATTTTCCACAAATTCACTATTTCACATAACACACTTTAAGTAGACTGATCCTTACTGCTCCTTGAAAAGCACTTTAAGTAGAAATCAGGACTAAACCACTATGTATCTAAAATTCAATAAAAATAAATTGGTAGCTGTATTTTTCAAAAACAAAACAAATAAAAAATACATCTTAGAAAGTGAATTTCCATTCCAAGTGATAAGTAAAAACTAAAGAGTACTTATTAGATAGGCACTAATTACAAATTCTAAATAAATAATTTTGAGCAAACCAAAATCTCAGTAACCGACCACAGATGTTCCCATTGCAACAAGAACAGGCAATAACCTGATGCAGTTATAACGGACAAATAAATACACTAGAACTCAAAACGGATTACCTTTTATAGAAAATGAAAACATCAGAAAACTGATAGAGTGCATCCTGTAGTTCACATATTCCATTAGAAACAGAACTGGCATCATTTTCAGATAGTATCTTCTTCTTTTCTGAATTTACTAATTCAGCAAGTGGCAAGCATAAGAACTTAAGTGCATTTAAGTAAGACAGCAGATAAGCCTTTCCATTCTTATGTGTCCAACTCATAGAGGCCTTACAATCACAAATGAATGATGAGCATACTTGATTAGAATCAACCCTGGATGACACATAGTTTTCCTGACAGCCAATGTGAAAGAAACTTCCTAATGAACGAAGTAAAGTAGATAAATTCTGCAGAATATCCACATTATCATGTACAAGTCTTATTACACCACCAGAGCATGTAAGATCCCCACTTCTGGACTTCATAACGAAATTAGTGAAGTACAACCCAGTAGCATAAAGCCTCAGAATCAAATGAAAAGGTGTCCTAACCTGCAGAACAATTTTAATTTAACTTGAAACATTACAATTAAAATTAGCAACAGAAGAGAAATGTAATAAAACCTATGAACAGTATACCTGATGGAAATTACTTGCTATTTTATTCAAATGAGCTCCAATATTGCTACAAAAATTTGTATTTGTTTGACACTTATTGGCACAATAAGCAACAAGTTCAACAAACTGTATTCCATTATTTTCCTCTTCAACCTGTGAAAATATACATAAATGAAAAATTAAACAAGAAAAATAAATAAATTAATAAAATCTGTGCAAAAGAGAACAGAACAATAAAGCTTTGAGATCTTTGTCAAAAATAAGATTACTAAAGCATGAGATAATTCGTGCACTCAATCGATATCAGACTTCTGGGATAGGTTGTATAACAGAAGAAAAGTTAAAGCAAAGGGAACAAAGAAAATTAATAAAGTAAATGCATGTAGTATTACCTTTGTTTCATGGGCAACAGATTCTAACACGCATATTAACAAGTCAATGATATGGGAAGATCTGGTCTCTTGTAATGAGAATAAAGAGGAACATATCTTATGAGCAAACTGCAAGGGAAAATCTGACCAGATAAGCAAATAAAGATCCCCTTTAATAACCATTCCCACAGATCAAATATGCCTCACCTTGTAAACTTGATCTTTTATTGATGACTTGGAATACTCAGCCATAGTTGTGAAGCAGAATGCATGTGTCAGACCATCATCAAAACAAGGCATCTCCCCAACTAAAAAAAGTGTACACCTACTAAGATAGGTCACAAGCATCCTCTGCAACTTCTCGTATGCGTTGGCTTCTAATACCCTAAAGCGTTTAATGCAGAGAAGATAATCAGAAAAACAATGTTCTCAGTCATACCACTTTAATATAATGCAACTTTCTCTGTTCAGTGGTCCAACTAAATGCCCAAAATGAGGGCATGAATGGTTTTCACAGAAAAATGTTGGAAACCATTTTTTCAAGTAATCCTAAGATTTTAAATAGGAAATATCATAAAATCAAAATATTAATTAGAAGTAAGGCAAAGTTCCTACAAAATGCTATGATACAATACTATAAAGCATCGAGTACTTTACTCTTTAGTTACTGTGAAACCAAAGAACATTAAAAAAATTCCATGTGTATCCAGTACTTAACGCTAGTTTTGGATAACCATCTAAACATAAAATCAGCTCCACTAAAAATCTAATACGGAAATTAATACTACTCTTTTCATAAGTAACAAAATTTTGCCTCTTACAGCTCGAAACAATTAAATAACTACTACACCAAACCTCATATTTCTTTCTTTCCCTCATTTTCCCAGCAGACAAATGCTTCAAGAAAAAAATTGAAAAAAAAAATTTGGTCTAGACTACCAAAATTCAATGCTTGACAAAGAAAAAATAAAATCCACCCACCTGAACCACGGCCTTACCTCCTCGACCAAACGAATCACCTGGCTATAATCGCCACCGTCCTTACTCCGACCCATCACCACGCACTTTACGAGCGTCACTACAATCTCCGCAACCAAAAAAACGAGATCCTTATCACCACCCCCCTTGTCGATATCCGGCAATAATCTCTCCTCGCATTTCACCACTTTACCACCAAAATCGATCGCCTTAAGCTCTTCCAAAATCCTAAACCCCTCTTTTTCCGCTTCCTTAAACTTCTCCCAAGCCTCCAAGCAATGCAACATCCGTACTCTCTGGAGCTGTACAGAGTACGGTTTGCAAGAAAGCTGCGAAGCGATAGAACACAAGCAATCCAAACAAAGCCTGTATATTCCAAACATTTCAAGTCCCAAATTCTTATCGGCGCCACTACCAAATTTCGAAGGATCGGCAAGGCGTTTGGGGAGGATCGATAGGGCTCGGTTGAGGAACGGAAGGAAGGTCTTGGCGAGCGATCGGATTGAGGATTGTTCGGTCTTGGAATTGGCGGATTTCTTGGTTTTCTTGGGGTTTTTGAGGTCTGAAAATGGATGGAGGTAGTCCGAGAAGAGGGAATGAATGCTTTGGGAAGAGGAAGAGGATTCAAGCTCGGAGAGGAGTAGAGTTTCGGTGGTGGAAGCCATTGAAGGTGTTAAGAAGCGAACGGGCGAGAGGAAGGAAAAAGAAAGAAATTGGGGCTGGCTTGGGGAAGAAGACGAAGTAATGGGTTCGGGGTTTCCCAAGGCGCGAATACTGCCCGCCTGTGAATTTCATTTGAAAAAAAAAAATTTTAAAAATGCAAAAAACTTATATGAAATTTATATTCATTTCAATTTTACAAAAATTAAATAAATGTATGCAAAGTTAAGGATTTTCAAGAGGAAAAAAAATGTAACTTTTATATGAAAAATTTATATAAGACCAGACAATGAGAGCTCATATCATATTGGTTAATTTTATTTTTATTTTTTTGATTACCAAAAAAAATTATTGGTTATTTTTTTGTAGAATATATTTTGTTAAAATTTATCAAGTCTAATTATATTATTTGCACTAGATAATTTGTGAAGTTTAAAACTACATGCGGATATGTGTTGCTGCTTTCTATGTAATAGGCATAATCACATATATTAGTACTATTTTTTATAAATTAAATTGGGAGATTTTAGCATTGGAGTTTAACTTGAAATTTAAAAATTATTATCAATCATTGCCAACTAGGATATTCATCTAAATTTTAATTTCAATATATAGTTTCAAAAAATAATTTCAACATATATAGTTATATCTAGATTATAAATTCAGTAAAAAGTATATGAATGAATAACATAGAATTTTTTATAATAAAAAACGTATATGGAAGTCATTTTTTAAGTAATAAATTTTAAAAATAACATGTCAAAACAACGAGTTTAACAAAAATATTTTAAAAATATAAACAAAAATGAAAAACCTATTAAGGACTATTTTCTATGTTAACCACTTTTATTTACCCTTTAAAATAAATCTTTTTTTCCTTGTGACCTGAATTGAAAATCAACTTTCAATAGCTATGCAATAATTTTCTCCCTCCAACAGAAAATAAAAAATAAAAAAAATAAAAAGAAGTTATGCAATATTTTTCAATTGAGGTACAAACAAATTATTTTTAATCACAATACACAAGTCTATTTAGTTTAAATATTTTAGAATGATTTATTAATACTGTAATATTACTGTTTTTTTTCTCTAGTAGTTTCTGAAGTCATGTTTGGCATACTGTATTAGTATTAATCATTACTATATATTTTTTTTCCTTTTCTTTCTCTTTATATCCATCTTCACTCAATCTTTTTCACTCTTTATCTACTTTCACCTTCTTGTAACTCCTTTATTTTCCTCCTCTCTGTCTTTTTAGTTTCTATATTCTCTCTATTTACATTCATCTCTTTATCTCCTGCATTCTCTCTTTGCTAGCTTTCTCTCTTTAATTCCTCTTTAATTCTTCTCTCTATATACTCCTTCCTACACTTTCTCACTCCTACTTTCTTTCTACACTTCCACTACCATTCTCTTTTCAATCTTCCCATTCTCTCCTAACTTTCTCAGTTTACAGAAAGATTTTTAGTCACTTGTCTTCCAAGTCCAACTTCCTTCTCTACACACTTTCTTCTCTTCATTCTCTAGTATATATCTCTCTAGCTTATTTCCATGGTTGCCACAGGGTAAATTCATTTGTTTCACAGGCTAGCAATGCCAAATTTTATAATCCATTATGTTCTTTACTACATCAATTAAAAACAATTTTAATCTTAT
>QANX01002537.1:20913-107362 GCA_003254975.1 Ochetophila trinervis | reverse complement strand
TTATCATAACTCATTTATAATAATTAAAAAAAAAACACATATATAAAAGAAAAAAAAAATGGTACAATTTAACAGTTTCACTTTCTAACTCAAAAAAATCGAGGAGCACCATAACAAGAAAATCGCAGTTCGCTTTGACGTGTTAGAACTTATGAGAATCAGAGGTGGGGTCAAAAAAAATATTTGCTTACTCCGTATGGAAATTTTCATTTCTCTCAATTTTGTCCTCGGAAAAAATATAATTACCATTATAACCTTTTCTTTGGGACCAAGTAAAAAAAAAAAAAAATAGGGCACAAAAGTGAGTACAGCCACTTGCCACATTGGCCGTCACCGATACATATAAAAATATGGTCCCATTAGACTAACCACTTAAAAGCCTTCGTTTCACAATAAAGTGGAAAGAAAAAATAATAAAGGTGTTACCTTTTGTGTGTCCAATTTATGAAACTGTCTATTCATCTTATATTCTTTCATTCTTTAATTTTTTCAATTTTTAATTCTTTGCTTTTGATAATTACATATGACATATAAGAAATTAGAAATTAATTCCCGTTTAAATTTTCTCATAAAAAGGACAAAAAAAAAATTTGTATTTATATTTTATATGTAGATGGATAATATCATTAAGTGAAATATTGCATAATATCTTATCATTTTGTAATTATATTCACACTGTAAAATTTGTTAGGCACTCTACATTCTAAGAGCATCTTCAATGAAATGTAATTTGTTAAAATTAACATGCCACATAAATATATATATATTATTTTGAAAAAATACTCTCTAATGGAAATGTCTATAATGGATGTCGAGTTGACGTGACATTGACATTGTTAAGATGAATATCTACTTCTGGAAGCTTTGTCAGACATTGTCAAAATTCTAAAAAAATAATTTTTTTTTAAAATCCGATTTGTTTAAAAACTAAAAATACTTAATAAAATATATAATTAATTAATAACAATAAATAGTCTTTGTGCACATTACCATTGGAGAACAATTTTTAAATTGATTGTAGTATGCCACATAAATTTAAATAATATTTATTTTTATGCCACATATACATTAATTCACATTTTTCATTAGAAATGCTTTAAGTAATTTAATATGTACAACTATTTGTCAATCTTCTTAACACAGATAAAAAAAACAAAAAGCTGCAAATGTTCTTCTGAGTTCGTTTGTGGTTGGGTGAGTTCATTAGTTTGGATTTAGAGTTCGAAAAAATAAACATAAATCGTGACTCGCTTCATTTGGACTTGTTCGTTGCTGGATACATTTGTAGGTTTGGATTTAAAGTTTTAAGAAACAAAAAAAAAAAAAAAAAAAAAAAATCTGCAAATGTTTCTTGAGTCCGTTTGTGGCTGGGTGAGTTCATTAGTTTGGGTTTAGAGTTCGAAAAAATAAACATAAATAGTGATATACTCAATCTGAATGATAGTAACATGTCTGCTATATATCTTATATATTATAAATGACAGTGGAGAGCCAAATGGGTTTCCGTCTTTTTTCATCGTCCATAGTTTGTTTTTTCTCTACATAGCAAAAATGACATTATTGTTATCAATGCAAGTTGGGATGGATGGTTAGGCATTTTTTCTCTTTAAGCAAGGTCTCGGGTTTGAGTCTTGTGAATGGAATAAATTCATTGTTGTTAATTTTTTTCATTTCTATATCATAATTTTCTCACACATTTTAATTATCTTCATTTCTATTTTCTACTCCATTAATTAAATAATCGAAAAGTAGGAAAAGAGATTACTCATATGGTAAGAAAATATTCCTTTTTTTTTCTTGACCATTTTGTTTGGGCATTTGTGGGTTTGTTTTGGATTTTGTGGTTATGATGGTGGGTTTGTTTCACCTTTGAAGCATAGAAAATGTGCAATATTTTTTGTTTTTTTCTTGCTCAGTTTTTAAAATCTAATTTTTCATATTTGTTATTCTTTTGGCCTTTTATTCTATGAAAATCTTAACTTTTTAGATTAAACATTTTTTTGTTATGTGTTTTCTGATTGTTTGTGATAATACAGCGGAAGCGATACACCATCGTTCAAGAAAAAAAATTAAAGGACTGTTTCAGTACAAAAAGAGTATTGGAGGAAGAAAACAAATAATTTTAGATTTGTATGAGAAAAAAGTAGTTTTTCTTTGNATATATATATATATATATATATATATGTGTGTGTGTGTGTGTAAATATTAGTTAGCTCCTAACAAAACTAATTTATATATATAAAAGTTAAATATCTTCACACACACACATATATATATATAAATAGCTTTTCTATGATGGGTATTTGACACCCAATTTCAAATAATTCCGGTTAATATATCTATGTGCATATATAGTAAGTGTATATGATGTTAGTTCGTAAAGGGAATTAAGTAGAATTAACAATTTATTTTCCCTTTATACAATTCATATGCTAGAACCTAAATAATAATAATAATAATGATAATGATGACAATAATTTTTCACTTGCAGATAAACCAGCTCTCAACCAAAGCTATGCAGTTCATGGACAACCTTGACGAAACACCAGGCTTTAGAGGAGGATTCATTCTGGAGAAAATCATGGGTCCAGTATCCAAAGGCTATTTGGAGCTCCGGACCCGTAACCCAAATGATAACCCATCTGTCACCTTTAACTATTTCAAAGAATCCGAAGACTTACAAAGATGTGTTCAAGGCATTTCAACCATAGAGAAAATAGTTGGATCAAAGGCCTTCACGAAATTCAGATATGACACTTTACCCTTTCCTGCTTTGCTTAACATGACGGCGAGTGCGCCGATAAACTTGTTGCCTAAGCACAAGAATTCTTCGACATCTTTGGAACAATATTGCAAGGACGCGGTGATGACCATTTGGCATTACCATGGAGGCTGCCAAGTTGGGAGGGTGGTGGACCATGATCATAAGGTTCTTGGCATCGATGCCCTTCGAGTTATCGATGGTTCTACCTTTAATTACTCCCCTGGAACCAATCCTCAAGCCACAGTCATGATGCTTGGAAGGTGATGACAATTTCATTATAAACTAAGCTTGTCTTTTTGCATATATGTATATAGTCTACAATGTCGATATCAACATCATTTTAAATGAAAAAAGTCACTAAAAATCTATTAAAACTGTCGCTAATAATATATATTTTAAGGATGAAACTATGGCTGATAATAGATTTTTAATAACATTTAATACATGTACAATTATATGTAATCCATGATAATATATTTCATCAATTACAAATAATCGTGTACCAATATCCACTATAATTTATAGGTCTATGGCATACATAGCAGGATTGGTGATATTAACATCATATAACATTCGTGTTTATCATGGGTTTGGCTACTTTTGTTGCAGGTATATGGGAGCGAGGATATTAAGTGAGAGACTTTCTAGTGAGGAATCATAGTGACCATCATATCATCTGAAGCTTGATCAGTTTTTGTGCAACGTCGAGAAAATTCCCTTACAGAGGTTTAATTCTCAATTTTATAGAATATATATCAATAAATTGTTCTCTTGAAAAAAACCCTAATTTGAGTTGAAAGATTTTACTTTCAGGAATAGTAAAAATGTTGAGTTTTAATTTCTAGTCGTTCTACAATAATTAGTTCTAATTGACAGTTATTATCAGAGGTTAACTCTACTGTGTGAAGAAGAACATAAAGCATGCCATTAGAGGCTAATTATTAGCTTAGCCCTCGATTTATTTGGACTTGGATGATTTCTAAGAATCACCTCCTATTTAGGAAGTAAGTTTTTAAGAATCACGAAATTAATATTGGTAATTCAGTAGTAGGTGATTTTCCAAGAATTAACAATCTTATGAAAAAGTGATTAAATTGCCAAACATTATAAAATGTGTTTTTATCTATTTGAGATTATTTTAGCCATATAAAAATCACTCTCCCTGGAACTTATTTCCAATGTTAAATAAAGGAATCGGTGTAAGAAAGAAAATTCTTCTTCTAAAAGGAGAAAAACATACGGGCATTAAATTCCATGACTCAGAAAAGATCTCGTTAAAAAAAAAGGAAAAAATAAAATAAAAATGATGAGAAATACCCCACTGATTAAAGGGAGTCCGCTTTGAAAGCAAAACGCATTTCATAGTGATTCCAAATTGCAGACATCGATCAGTCCTTTCTATTTTCTATACATAAATGTATCTCACACCCTGCAAAATATATATATATATATAGACACACACAAATTTTCCTAACGAAGGTTTTTGGTACCGTTGCATTTTAAATTTTGCGGATTTACAAATTGACCTTTGTATTTTATGTTTAACATCTACATTTCTTGAATTTGATAAATTTTGAAAGTATTAATCTTATTTTTAGTACTTATACCTCTTCAAACTTTTAAAATTGCATTGATAGTATCAAAATTTATTAAGTTTAAAATGCATTGATTCTAAACATGAAATACATAAAACAATTTACAAATTAGCCTCAAAATTTTTAAGAGCACGGTGCCAAAACCCTTCTAATGAGGAAATCCCTTATTCAATTATTGAGGGATCATTATATTACCATTGTTAAAGGTTGCCAAATACTATATAAATTAATTTATGTATTTAAATTCAAAAAACATTATGAATCTATCCAAGGAACAAATGTATGAAAAATATGATTTGTTATTATTTGTAATAAATTATTAGTGGGACCTACATACTAGAAAGCGTTTTAAGTTGTTATCATTTAAAAATTCACTTCTAGTGATGATCATTAATAGTAAAAATAATAAAATTCTAAATATATATGCCATATAATAAGGGATCTCTAATAAAAAAAAAATTATAACTTTTAAATTCCTTCAATTCTATATTTAAGTATGAAATATCAGTACCAGGGCAAAGTCAAGGAATTCAAATAAACCAATTTAAACATTTTTAAATCTAAAACCCTCGGAATAATTCAACAAAAAGTGATGAAAATAAGTTAGCCTTGAATCAAAGCAAACATCAATATTTAGGATATTAATTTTTTAAAAGCCAGGTTAGCTAGTAGCAAAAGTTATGTATACGTTTACTAGTACTCCTAGTACTATAGCTATGGGGAAAAAGAAGAAAGTCTAGTAGAGTTTGAGCTGGGGTTTATTCTGATTGGACCAGCATACGAAAACTACCATTCAGATTTTCAAACACAAAACAGACACCAGGCCAGAAAAAATAATAATAAATTAAAAAGTTAAATGAATAAAAATATTGAAAGCCAAATATAAAATGGAAATAGAATATAACACAGGATATACCTTTAGGTCGTGGGATTTTTTTTCCTGCTACCTTCCGAATTGTAAAAGGGGCATCTCCTCTCTTCACCCCCTTTTTCTCTTCCTTCCTAAATTTACCCTTCAATTTCAAACATTGATGGCAAAGAAAGTGATCAAAGAGAAAGAGAAAGAGTGAAAAATAGAGAATCTTAAAAACATTAGTAAGAGAAAGCTTTTTTCAGAGAAAAAGAGAGCTACACTTGCACATATATGATGCGTAGAATTATAAAGAAGGCACCGAAGCATATCCATAGAGCATATGCTATTTCTCGAACCCCATGTTCTCATTGCTACACCATCCTCTTTGTATATAAAAGCGATCAGGTAAATCTCTCTTCCTCATCATAAACAAGAGTTCATGATTCAAACTCGAAAGTAGATATATTGGTAGACTAAGCGAACAAGTTGTACGGCTTCTCTCCTTTGGCAGGCAATAGTGTTATTTATATAATATATAGTTGAATATATATTTTATCTATTATTATATATGGCCCGCCAAAGGAGAGTTGCCCTTCAACTACTTCTGCTTAAACATATCGTACACACTAAGACGGCGTCTACACATCGCAGCACAGCTCATGCTAAAGGTATGATCGACTCTGAGCAATTAAATAAACTATGCATGCATGTGATCATTCTTTATATATACCACTTTTAATATATATGTATATATATATATATAAGCAATTAATATCGTCACTGTAGTTGCATAATTTCTTTACTGTTTTCAATGTATATAAATATTAAATTTGCAAGTTGATGTCATTTTACATCATTATATCTTCGATTCTCCAATGTAAGTGCTGCGATGGGTAGTCCTCTCCTTCAATTTTGAAACCAATAAATGTACAATTTCATATATATATATGATTCCCTAAATCATACCACCGTGTTATTGAAATAAGTAAGAACTATTTAAGTGGAATCCCATTTAGCTTATAGCTAATATATATAAATCTTAAAATTGGCGTATAACTCTTAGAAAGTACTTAAGTATTAAGAGTGCCAACATATTTGATGATTGTTGAACTAAAACAAGAGGTAAATCTTAACGGGACAGCAAAATTCACTAAAAGTACCAATAGCAATTATCTATGCCCTGTGCAATGGAAAATAGCAATTATCTATGCCCTGTGCAATGGAAAAGAACAAAAAGTTATACGCAATGTACACATGAATCTATAAATAAAGGCGTCAGTACTTTACTAACCATGCCCCAGAAGCTAACTACATATCTTAATTAGGATGTTAAGGGTGGAAAGGTCCAATGTTTGGGTTGCCATTTCGGCTGTGTCAAGGAGGAAACCATCTGCCATTTGTTGCTTTGTGGTTTTCTTCACCGTGGAACAAGGCTGGGACACTCCTTACAAGAGGTGGGTGCGGTTTTGTTTGGTATGATTTTTTATTAAAATTCAGACTAAACTATAGATGGCGGTTTAGCTTAACAACAAGCTGAACCAAACCATTAGTACCATTCAAACCAAACCATTCATTAAAAGTTTGGTCCGGTTTGGTTTAACGGTTAAGACTGCGACATTTAATTTTACAGTGCAAAATAATTATAAAACTAAAATTTAATTTTGTAGTTCAAAATTTAAACTAATTTTAATACTAGAGTACTAAATTCAAATTAAAAATATTACAATTCAAAATCTAAATTAAAACAAAATATTACAATCCAAACTAAAAATTAAAAATATATATTAGTTATATATATTATTAATAATAATAAATATTATAAATGTATATAATATTAAGTGCGGTTTGCGGTTTGAATTGGTCAAAAAATTATCCAAACAGCAAACCAAATCATTAATGAAGATTTTTTAACATAATAAACCAAACCAAACTATTATCTTCTACAAACCAAACCAAACCGAACCAAAAACAACAATTTAGTTCGGTTTAAACAATTTGGTTCGGCTTTGCCCATCCCTACTACTGACCAAACTAACAGTTGGTTTTTTCTTCATTTGTTGATGCAGCCAAGTAGTTCTCTCCCTGTGCATGCTGATGATGTAGCAATTTTCTTCCTTTATGCTGCGGTGATTTTTGAAGGAATTGTGTGATTTTTGAAGGGAAAAGTTTTTCACTGGGGTCTAGTGTTCGGGTTGTGAATGACAAGTTTGGTGAGTTTAGGGAGGCTATTTTTCCTTCTTTATCTTCTCTGTCCAGTACTATCTTTGCTCATTATCGCTGGAATATTAGACCTCCTGTGGGGACAATTAAGCTTAATTCTGATGCTTCTATTAACAATGGGCTGGCTGTGGTCGCTATTGTTGCTAAAAATAACTATGGCGAGGTTTGTGGCCTTTATGTTTTCCGTGAGAAGATTGTTGTCCTTGCCGCTGCTGAGGCGTTCGCTATCCTTAATGCTGGGAAGATGTTTGTTTTGAAATCGATGCCAAAGTTGTCATCCAAAACCTGAACAACAACAAGTCTAGTCTTGCTCATTGGTCTATTTGTGGTTTTATTAAGAAAATTTTATCCTTTTGTCTTAACTTCAATAGTTTTAATTTTTGTAGGACTCCCAGCTAGCGTTTGTAATGAGGCTGCTCATCTTCTTTGTAAATGGGGTGCGTTTATGCCTTTTGTTCGGGCTATGTCTATTGGGGTGATTCCTAGTTCTGTGACTTCTGTTTTGGCTTTGGACGATAGCCCTAAGGCTCTGTCTTGATGCTTTTCTTTTGCCTTCTTTTGGTTAATATAACATGTTATTCAGCGAAAAAAAAAAAATTAGGATGTTTAGGTGTGTCGTTTATAACATGGTTAGTTTTTAGTTTCTATTTATTTATATATTTTTTAACTTTTTTCTACCTAATCTGTTTGTAATTTGGTTATGAAAGTGTAAACTAATGGTAGTTATAGTTTGTTAAATGTTTTATACAACTATAAGCTTAAAGGGAAGAGGGGAAAAAAAAAAAAACTAATTAAAAATTAAACAATTTGAATTTTTGTATTTAATTTTGTGTGTTTTTTTTATTCTTAAATTTATAATTAACTTAGATGTTTAACAAATTCTAATTATTACTAACTATTACTAACTAACACTTGACATAAGCAAATTATACATAATTAAGTATAAAAAATTAAAAAAATTAACCATGTAAACAAACGGCATTTTAATTTTGCTATTCGTGTTTCACATTTTAATCATCCTGTTCCTTGATGATCATAGCCTCATTTTGCCATTAAATAATACATGAAATATCTTCCTGTAGCTTTTGAAAGAAAAACATTCTTGCATTCTGATTTCAAAGTACAAATTATTACTTAGCCCACTTAAATTGAAAACAAAAACTAACCGATCTTTAATCAGCAAAACAAGTTAACCTCAGAGAAATTACTGCATAGCCAATCCTTCAGCATATCGAGATATAATGCATCCAGATGTGAAAACCATTGTGTACGAGGATCCTATAGTTCTACATTCCAATGTTATATTGTTTGTTCTAAGCGACAGTTTATACTGCAATTCTTCAGGTAATAGAAAGAGGAGGAAAACTATATTTAATGTATACATATAATATATATTTTGATCTGAGACACCGTTAATATGTTGAGATGGCCGAGTTGGTCTAAGGCGCCAGATTAAGGTTCTGGTCCGAAAGGGCGTGGGTTCAAATCCCACTCTCAACAGGTTATTTCAATTTTGTTCTCCGGGTCATGGTCTTGAACTTGGTTGGCCTTAATTTCTTATTTTTAATTCTTTTATGTATTATTTGCAAAATGCTAAACTATTTAATTTTTAAAATTATTCATGTCTGACATAGCAGCCAACCCATCACAGGTGATTTCTTTCGGACAAAAATTTGTCACATCTAGCTTCTCTTTTGTTTTTTTTTTTGGTAAAAACACATCTAGCTTCTCCCGTACACAAATTTGAGTTTATTTAATTCTATTTGGTATTCACCTTACAATGCAATTTTAAATGAATTCATCAAAAAAAAAATGCAATTTTAAATGAGGTCACCAAAAAAAAAATTGCAATTTTCATATGTTCCATAAACAATCTCAAAGGCAAGTAAATTTGCAATTTTTAAATGTTCGTAACACCTCAAAGGCAAGCAATAATTCTATTAGAATTACAAATTGTATAATATACATAAAGGGCAGTTGGAGGCAAAGATATGTTTCCTGCTTCATATTCTATTTTCTTTTTCCATTTTCCATTTTCTTTTTTCTTTGGCATCTTTGATGATTTTTATTTTTTTTAATTTTTTTTATTATTTTATTATTATTATTATTATTATTATTATTATTATTATTATTATTATTATTATTATTATTTTATGTCTTTTGCTATACCAAAACACAGTCTTTTATTAGATATGCGTCTGAAAGAGATTTTCAAATATAACAACAATCATAATATGAAAATAGTCAAGTTTTCAAAGGGAAATTGAAAGATTGTGTTTAGCAGAGGCTCGAGGAATGGAATATAAACCTCATTTCCAAAGTAGGAAAAACAACTTTGATCAAGGTAGTGGTTCAAGCTATCTCGATGTATACCATGTCAACTTTTAAAATTTCAGACGAGATAGGCAGTGACCTTGATGCCTTGATTAAAAGGTTTTAGTGGGAATCCAAGCCTAGGGAAAAATGTTTCTTAGCTCTCAATTTATGGACTAGCATTTGCCAACACAAGGATCATAAGGGCCTTGGATTTCGCAAATTCAAAGATATGAATTTTGCTTTATTAGGGAAACTTGCATGGAAGCTTGCTAGTGAAGAAAAGGTTGTTTGGGCAAATCTGTTTTGAGCAAAATACCCAAATGGGATCTCCCTTTTCTCTTATTAAACAATGTAAGATGCTTCACATGTTTGGAGAGGTATTGTTTGGACAAGGAAAAGCCTAAACCTGGGGGCTTGTTTTAAGCTTGGTGATGGCTATTCCATCAACCCATGGATAGATCCGTGGGTTCCTAGCCTAAACGGTTTTGTGCCCTCCCCTAAGGAAGGCATGTATATAAGCCGTTTTAGAAGAGTTGATACTTTCAAAGATCCCTTCTCAAATGATTGGAACAATCGGCTTGTGAAATAGATCTTTTGTGAAGATTCGACAGCTGAAATCCTTAAAATTCAGTGGCCCCCAATTAATTGTGAAGACAAATTGGTTTGGATGGGGAATAACCTAGAACATTTCTCGCTTAAGGAATGTTACAACTTAAATTTCTGCAGAGAGAGCTCTAACTTGATCATAGATAGCTGGAGGAAGCTTTGGAAGCTAAGAATACATGAGCATCTAAAATTATTCCTCTAGTGGATGTTGGCTAATGTGATCCCAAATAGGAAAGTGATTATGGAGAAGGTGGGAAAGGGAGACAAAGAATACCTTTTTTACGGGGTAAAAATTGAAATATCCTACCATATATTCAATTGATGTCCATGGATTCGAGCTATTGCTTTTGGGAGCAAGTGGGGCTGCTGCCTTAACCAGCGGGAAGTGAATAACTTCCAAGAGATGATCTGTGATTGTAGCAATCCAACTTTGATCCTGTGCTTTAAAGACATAGACCCTCATTTTGTTATTGTTTTCTTGAGCATTCTCTTCTATTTTGTTTAGAGTTCTCGTAACTTTTTGATTCACCAAATAAGGTGGATGGTGGAGGAAGTAGTTAAAAGCTTTGAAAGGCAGGTGATGGATTTTGTTGATACTGGCTTATAAGATGCTGAGGGTTCTATGGATTTATGCATGGCCTATGTTTCAGTTGAAAACAGTGAGAGATGGTCCCTGCCCTCTCATGGGTGGCTCAAAATTAACTCTAATGTTGCTATCTTTAATGGGGGCTCTGTCTTGGCCTTTATTGTTAGAGAAAATAGAAATGATGTGATTGAGATGGCTTCGAAACTTTCGGGACATAGGTTTGCCTTTGAAGCTGAATTGGCTGCCTTAGCTTGGGCTGCTGAATATGCAGCAGAAAAGAACTGAAGCAATGTTTGTTGGTCCCTGGATGCTGTGGTTGTGGTTAAGGAGTTTCTGTCAAAGGAGGATCCAAAAGGTTGGTATTCTAGATATACCTTTCAGCATGTTAGAAATCTTTTAGCTAGGTTCAACTAGCACATCAATTGGAATGCCATAACTTCTAATGTCTTTGCTGATGCTTTAGCTAAGCTTTCCTTTAAGAACAATTGTAATTTTCCTTTTACTGCTTTTACTTCTCTTTCGGCTGAGATTGTATCCATTGTTGAGGTGGACAAGCAGGGAGTTTCTTTGTAATTCTCCTCCTTATGGGGGCCTTTTTGTACTATAAGCAATGTTCTATTTACCAAAAAGAAGACAATAGTCAAGTATGATAGTAGTTAGAGTATAAGTTGTCAAACTAAACTTTGATCATTCATGACTTTTTCATTTTTTATTTTTAAATAGAGTAACAAGTATTTAGCTTGGGACTATAGAATGCGGCTTTCGATATTTATTTGTGATGATATGGTTTAAGAGTCTTGTATAGCTTGCATCATGTCATACTATGTATATTCACCCTATAAGGAATAATATATCTGATTAACCTTTATTTGTATAAATGTATATTTGATTTATATGTACCATAGTTAGAATATTATAACATTTTACAGGTATGTACCGTAGTTAGAATATTATAACCTTGTACATGTATGTACTTTAGTTAGAATATTACCTTATAAAAGCTGATTATAGTGTATATATTTGCTTAGTTAGTTCAATACAATAAATGAGTTTTAGCCATATTATTATATCTCTCTATATGGTATCAGGGCAAAAGTGCTATCACAAGCCACCGATCTCGTAAAAAAAAAACTTTATTTTCTTTTCTCCTTTTCTTTATCTTCTATCTTCTTCATCCCTGTTGCCATGGCTAATGAAGCATCTATTAGAATAAAGACTATAAAATTGTATTATTGTTGTGTGTAAAATGTTATAACATAGGTACATGTATGTATGTATGTATATATAGATGGAGCCTAAGCCTATTTGGAAATTATACAAAACAAATCAATCAATCTAATTAAAAAATTAATTCTTTTCTAAAATGATGGGCATAATTATCTCTTAATATGGTTAACATCCCCCCTCAAACTCAATTTGGATCGGTGGAGACCAACTTGAGTTTGAAAACCAAGACGTTGAAATGAGCTGAAGGCAAAGGCTTAGTTAAGATATCGACTGGCTGATTAATAGAGGATATAGGATATAGATGTAGGTGGCCAACTTCTAAATGATAGTGAACAAAGTGATAATCAATCTCAATATGTTTGGTTCACTCATGAAACACATCATTATGAGCAATTTGGATAGCACTTTGATTGTGGAAAAGTAATTGAGACGCCTAGATCTTGGAGTAACAAGTGTAGCCATAGGAGTTCAGTAGTAGTTTTAGCAAAAGCATGATATTCTGCTTCAATAGTAGACCGAGCCACAACAGTTTGTTTTTCAGTTTTTCAAAAGATCAAAGAGTTGCCTAAGAAGATGCAGTAGCCATTAGTTGAGCGACGATCAATAGGATTACCTGCCAATCAGCATCTGAATAAACACGAAGGTCAATAGAGGATTGTGCAGAAAAATGAAGGCCATGCAAAAGAATTCCCTTAATATAGTGCAATATGTGGAGCATTGCAGCATAATGAGACGAGCGTGAAGCAGCCATAAATTGGCTAACCAAATGAACCACATAAGAAATATTAGGACATGTAACAGTGAAAAATACAAGACCACCAACCAATTAACGACATAGAGTGGCATTAGGAAGAAGAACACCAACAGTGCCATGAAGCTTGACATTGGTCTTAACAGAAGCATCAACAATCTTATTATCAGTAATGCTAGCTCAAGTAAGTAATTCTGACGCGTACTTGGCTTGACTAAGATAATACCCATCAGATGAAGAAGTAATTTTCAGACCAAAAAAGTAACCAAGGAGACCAAGGTCTTTCATATCAAATCATTGTGCAAGAGAAATTTTGAGTGCTTGATTACCTTCAAGATCATCATCAATGACGATCATATCTACAACATAAAAAAGAAGAATAATGGTTCCCCAAGCAATTTTATGATGAAACAATGCATGATCATAAGGGCTAGACTAAAAACCAACATCAATCAAGGCAGAACGAAACTTTAAGAACCAGGCATGAGGTGCTTGTATACTTTTCCAATGGATGGGAATAGCCACTAAGCAATTTCATATGAAAAATCATTTTTGACATCCATATGAAAAAGCTTCCATTGATGTACAGTAGCAAGAGCAATAAGGGAATGAGCACAAGGCATGCAAGCAACTAGAGCAAAAGTCTTCTCAAAATACTCCTGGATGAAGCCTTGAACAATAATACAAGCCTTATAGCACTCAATTGTACTATCAAAATAAGTTTTTATCTTGTAAACCCATTTGCAACCAACGACGGGTTTACCATGAGGTAAGTCAACTAGATCCTATGCATCCTTTTAGTTAAGGCTTGAAATTCTTGAGTCATAGCATCTTGCCAAAAGGGATGAGTAGAAGCTTTGCAAAAGGAATGGGGTTAATGCAAAAAAGCAAGAGCATAATAACAATAAAAATATTTAAGACAAGTCTAGGGTTCACTTATTCTATTAGAGTGTTGAGGACCATCAATAGGAGCGTTGGTGATGACAGGACTATCATGCACATCAATAACATCAGGAAAAGGTAGTTGGAGCATAAGAATTACTACATGTAGGAAAAAGCTCAATAGAGGAATTAGTGAAGAAGGTGAGAATAGTATCATATGGTATTTGGAAAGATGAGACACTAGAAAACATTGTATTTGGAAAAGCCCAAGCCCAATGAACAATGTAATCATATTTGATAGTGAAAAACCTAAGTAAATTGATGAATCCCAAATATCTGAACTTGAATAAATCAATGATAGACAAGCAACAAGCAAAACACTGTGTGAGCACACAAATAAAGTCTTCTGGAAATAAGAAGAAGTGAAAACCTAAAATAATGAATTTCTTATGCACCACAAGGAGAAATTTGAAAGGCCACATATATATAATAATAATAATGAAAGCCCAATAAGAAGCTTAAAGCCCAAGAACAAATTAAGTCCAAAAAATAATGATTGAAGGCCCAAAAAAAGAAATACCAAGCTGTAAACTGTGGAAAATGTGCAACACTAATATCAAACAGAAATTCACAAAAACAAGCTGAAAATGAGAGTAAGTTAAAATATACGACTGATAGGCTAGTGACAATGGCAAACATATCAAGTAGATTGGAAAACCATGACCGATACAGGAGAGAGGTTGAGGCAACGAGCAAACCGCTCAATCATTAATGAATAGATCAGATAGATCAGCAAGAATGGAGCCAAACGTCATTGAATGAAAAAAAAAATTCTGAAAACTGAAAAAAATGTGGTGGGCCCATAACTGACAAGTCCATGGATCAAAACTTAACTTTGATATCATGTTGAATTACCACTTCTTTCAAAAGATTAACCTGATAAGAGGTGGATCATTTTATCATTTATGTTTTTCTCTAACACTAACTCTCACATGTAAGCCTAGCCTCTTTTGAGCTTTTTGGATCTTTAGATGTGTTTTTTATTTTGGGTTGAGTTGTTGAGTTTTGAACCCATGATCTTTTGTACCTTAGGCTCTGATACCATGTTAAAATAAAGACTATGAAATTGTATTATTCTTGTGTGTAAAGTGTTACAGTATATATATATATATATATATATATATATATATATAGATGGAGCCTAAGGCTATTTGGAAAATACACAAACAAATCAATCAATCTAATTACAAAATTAATTCTTTTCTAATATGATCGAAATAATTATCTCTTAATAAGGTGAAATATATATGGTTAACAACATCTATTACAAGCCAGTCACCTTATATAACCACAAATCCATCTTTCTCCTCTGACACTCTAGTTTATATCAATGTATCTGCTCAAGCTCATTTGAAACTAACTTCTAATAACTATATAGCATGGCACTCTTAATAGCATTCTCTGCTTATTGGGTATAATATCATGGGTTACATTGATGGAACCACTGTCTGTAATATATTGACAAATTAAGATCAAAATGTGCATGATTTTTTTTAATAATTTAGTTCCAAATGGGTTTTCTCCACATGAATTGAAGTTGAAAGCAAATAGTCCTGTCATATTGTTGAGAAATATTAATATTTTCATATTTCATAGGTTTGATCGCAATCTCATAGATGCTGAAATTCATTAGTGTTGGAGAGTATAAATTAAAAAAGAGATATATTATTTTTTATTTATTTTTACCATTTGTTCCAATAGGAGATGTCAAAGATTCTTTTTGTTTCAAAAGAAAGCAAATTCCTATTAGGCTATGGTTTGCTATGAAAATTAATAAAGCTCAATGATAGATGTTAAATTATGTTGGTGTTTATTTGAGAGAACTTGTATTTTTGCATGGACATTTATATGTGGCTTTATCTAGAGCTAAAATAGGTGATGTGAAAGTTTTTAAATGTGAAAGTTTGGTTAATAGAGGGAATTATAGAATGACAAAGAATATTGTTTTTCCAGAGTTATTGTTGTTGATAAACTTTCATAAATAACGTTTGTAGGTTATTTTTATTCAATGAAATTTAGTGTGTTTAATTTATTTGCAGCTGCATTATATTTAGGTTGTTTTTTTCTTATTTTCTTTTTGACGTTTGAAAACAAAATTTATAGATTATAATTTTGAATCTTTTTTGTAGGAACTCAAATAATATATAGATCAAATAAGAAAAAAATGTGTCAATGTTGGAAACAAAGATTATAGTCAACATGTAATACAGTTAGTTTCATATTTTTTAGTAGATGTTAGATTGTATATGATTAATTATTCTATTTGTTTTGTAGCATAAAAAAATTACTTAATTTTTTCTTTTTCCTTGTAAAATAACTTATGAGTAAAAATTTGTGTTTCCTATTAGAGATAAGGATAAAGATAGCAACTAGAAGAGGTTGATCATGAATGTGTTTCTCTTAAGCTTAGTCTTATCTGTTTAGTATCCTTGGATGCACTGTGGACGACAAAAAAAGGAGGAATGACAATGGCAGAGTATCTTCTCAAAATGAAGACCACTGTGATGCATTTGCTTCTGCTGGCAATATCATCTTTGAAGAAGATCAGGTAGTGCACATATTAGCAGGATTAGGGTCAGACTATGATTCATTTGTGGTCTCAATGACTTCTCAGTTTGAAACAGTAAGGTTACCTGATTTATGTGCCATGCTTCTAGCACATGAGTGCATACTAGATCAGTCTGCTACTCCTGAACCTATGACTGTGAATCTCATGCAAGGAAAGGAAACACAACAGAAAAGGTTTCTCTCAGGTAATCATTACAACCCTTAAAATAACTTTAATAATGGAAATATGTTCAATTGTGGTAGAGACAGAGGATCAAGAGGAGGAGGAATAAACTACTATAATAAGGTTCAATGTCAGATATGTGAAAAAAGGGGTCACATAGCACTAGATTGCTTCCAACTAATTTAGAATGGTTTTACATTTGGTCACTCTAGTCAAGGAAACACAAACCCTTCAATGACAGCCATGGCAACACTACCAGACACGTTTTTGGATCTAAATTGGTACCCGGACTCGTGAGCCACCAACCACTATACCTTAAATCATAATTTACTCGACTTCAATGGATCAGAGAAAATCTACATGGGCAATGGAAAAGGTTTGACTATTTCTCACACTGGCAACTCATTTCTTCCTTCTAGTTCTTTGCATAAACATTTGCATCTCAATAATGTTTTACATGTGCCAAGCATAACAGAGAATCTTATTAGTGTTTCAAAACTTACCAAAGATATTAATGTCTATTTGGAATTTCATCTGGATCGAGCCACAAGAGCCATTCTACTGGTAGGCAAACATAAAGAAGGATTTTATTCATAACACAATAATCTGGAGATACGTCACACATTTCCCAGAATATGGGCCAGAGCAAGACCACCACCAGTCTCAATAAGTGTCAAGAAATCAGATTCTAGGAGTGTTTTATTCACAAAGACATCATATATTGTTTCCCTTTGGCATAAAAGGTTAGGCCATCCATCCATGGTCGTAACCAAAAATGTATTGAAACACTATAATGTTCCAAAAGCTGCTATTAATGATTATTTTTTTCATGTGCTCTCAGCAAAAGCAAAAGAATGCCTTTCACTTTGTCAAAAACACAATTTAGTGCTTCGTTACAGTTGGTTAGCATTGACTTATGGGGTCCCTCACCTCATTTGTCATCAAAGGGGTACATATATTGCATTAGCTTTATTGACCATTTCTCAATATTTACTTGGATTACACTACTCGAAGCCAAATCTCATGCTCTACAGGCTTTTATAATTTTCAAAAAACAAGTTGAACTTCAAATTGGGGTTCCTCTCAAAATGGTGCAAATAGACGGGGAATGAGAATTCAAACCATTCTCATCATACTTGGTTTCAATTGGTATTAGAATTAGACGTTCTTGTCCTTACACTCATGAGCAAAATGGGATTGTTGAACGGAAACATCGACATATTGTCGAAGTAGGACTTACTATGTTGGCAAAAGCTTCACTCCCACTCAAGTTCTGAGATGAGTCTTTTGTGTCGGCTACTCACCTTATCAACATGCTTCATTCTTCTCTTCTTCATAATAAGTCTTCATTGGAAAAAAATTATGGTACAAAACTTGACTATACTTTTCTAAAAGTATTTGGATGCAGGTGTTTTCCGAATCTCAGACCATACAACACCAACAAATTCATGTTGCGGTCTCTGCCCTGCAATTTTCTTGGCTATGACAACCACTACAAGGGCTACAAATGTCTTGCATCTACTGGTCGAATGTATGTGGCACGAAATGTTATCTTTGATGAGTTCACATTCCCATATGCCAACACATGTAAAAAAGCCTCCACCACTCCATCTCTTAGATTGATAGGTTTCGCAACTATACCACGGTGTCATCTATCGAAACCATATCTTCTTCATCAGCCCCTAATAGTTTCTGAATCATCCTCTAAACCAACAAGCACAACTAAAACAACACAAAGCTCTATTCTATAACAACAACTCAACATCCACATGATCCGGTTATACCTTCTGCTACTCAAATCTTACCAGCCACAACTGAACAAACCATCAGTACCTCAACCCCTCTCACGCAGCCACTGACTAGCAATATACATCCCATGCTGACTAGAGCCAAAACTGGGAATTTAAAGCGTAAAGTTTTTCTTCAGACCAGTGCCACATTGGAACCCGCCTCAGTCAAAGCAGCCATGCAATCACCTTAGTGGACAGATGCAATGAATGTTGAATATGAAACTTTTATCCAATCACACTTGGTCACTGGTTCCGGCACCACCAAATAAGAAAGTTATTGGTTGCAAATGGGTGTGCAAAGTGAAAAAGAATTATGATGGCATCATTCAACGATACAACGCTCGGTTGGTCGCCAAAGGGTTTCATCAAGTACATGGTTTTGATTACTGAGAAAATTTTAGTTTGGTAGTTAAACTAGCAACTAGGAGAGGGCGCGGTATGGTTTTTTTTTAAAAAATTCAGACCAAACCATAAATGGCGGTTTAGCTTAATAACAAACCAAACCAAACCATTCATAAACGGTTTGGTCCAGTTTGGTTTAACAGTTTAGACTCGAAATTTAATTTTACAGTCCAAAATAACTGCAAGACTAAAATTTAATTTTGTAGTTCAAAATTTAAACTAATTTTAATACTACAATACTAAATTCAAATTAAAAATATTACAACTCAAAATCTAAATTAAAACAAAGTATTACAATCCAAACTAAAAATTAACAATTAAAAACATATATTAGTTATATATATAATTAATAATAATAAATATTATAAATGTATATAAAATTAAGTGTGGTTTGCAGTTTGGTCTGGTCCAAAAATTATCCAAACCGCAAACTAAACCATTAATGGCAGTTTTTTAACATAGTAAACCAAACCAAACCGAACCAAAAGCAACAGTTTGGTTCGGTTTTGCCCACCCCTACTAGCAACCATCCTAATTCTTCTCACTATTGCCCTTGCTAAGAATTAGACCTTGAGGCAACTTGATTTCAACAATGTCTTTTGTAATGGTGATCTAAAGGAAGAAGTTTTCATGACTCAACCATCTGGTTACATCGACAAGCTCAATCCCACCTATGTTTCCAAACTTCACAAGGCCATTTATGGATTCAAACAAGCTCTAAGAGCTTGGTTTGAGAAATTAGGACGTGCCTTGCATCTTCTCAAGTTTATCCAATCTCAGTCGGATACCTCTCTTTTTATTTGCCATACAGTCACCTCCCCTATTTATCTTTTGGCATATGTCGATGACTTCATTGTCATGGGTGACAATCCACGTGAGATCACTTGGCTAATCACTCAATTGCATAATCGTTTTGCTCTAAAAGATCTAGGTCTTCTAGATTATTTCCTTGATATTGAAGTTGTCTTCACAGAGGCAGGTTTGTTTCTATACCCATACCAATGATCAGTGGACAACAACTTAGTAATACTAATGGGGATCTCTTTTTAGATCCTCAATTATATCGTGGTGTTGTTGGTGGCCTTCAGTATATGACTATCACCATACCATATCTTGCATTTTGTTTTAACCGTGTCTGTCAATACATGCATGCCCCTCGGGAGTCTCACTGGAAAGCAACGAAGTGGATACTGTGATATCTTCATGGCACATCCAGGTTTGGTCTGTATTTAAAAAAGTTAGTAACACTTAGTTTAGTTGGTTTTTCTGATTCTGATTGGGCATCCAATCCAGATGACAGGAAATCCACAAGTGGTTTTTGTATGTTCTTAGGTTCGAGTCTTGTATCTTGGAATGCTAATAAACAACTCGCTATTTCTCGATCCTCTTGTGAAGCAGAATATAAAAGCCTCGCTAGTGCTGCTGCATAACTTCTTTGGTTAACTTTCTTGCTTCGAGAGCTCAAAGTTCCACTTTCACTAACTCTAACTATTTGGTTTGACAATGAAAGTGCAATAGCTCTTACATATAATCCTGTTTTTCATGCTTGAACAAAACATATTGATGTTGATGTTCATTTTGTTCATGAGAGAGTGGCTGCCAAAGATCTATTTGTTAAGCATGTTCCGTCACTTGATCAAATTGCAAATATTCTTACTAATCACTCTCTCCTACCAGGTTCAAGTATCTTTGTTCCAAGCTCAAGGTTCGTCACTCCCTTATTCGTTTGCAAGGGATGCTAGAGATAATGATAAAGGTAGCAACTAGAAGAGGTTGATCGTGAATGTGTTTCTATTCAGCTTAGTCTTATCAATTTAGTTATATTGGATTACTTGTATACTTGTGATATTACTTATCAGAATGTTTGATGTTATCACTTGGACCATTAAATGAAAATATATAGTCCAAGTATGTTAAATGGAATAAATTAGTATTGAAATATATTACCAATTATTTGATAAGATTTGCATAACAATTTTGCAGGATAAATTGATATACAATAACGTTCTTTGTGTGTTCTTGTGTTTTATTTATTTAATTATTTTTTGCTCTGTAAATTAGATATTAGAAGTTTTGATCTTTAATGTTTTCTCAGTGATTATATTGTGGTTGTGATGTTATTTCTTTAGGTGGTTGCTGCCTTTCGATTTTTTTTTAATTTTTTTAATGATGATATGAATGAATCTCCCTACTATATGTGTGTGCAAACTTGGGCCACTTTTAGATATGTCTGTAGTTTTCCCACAGACATTGCTGATTTAGTTGTAGCTGACATTCTGAGTTCTATTAGTACGATGCCTTACTTTTGGTCTTCTTTTTATGTTTTAATACAATGCATTTTCATAAAAAAAAAATTAACTTTTGGCCACTAAACATATTAAAAACAAAGCTTCATCTTCATTATTTAAGGGCCACCCCTTTGCTATATAATCTTAGATCTTTCTTTTTTTTGTCCAAAAAAAAAAAATCAAAAAACCAACCAAATGATTGAATGAGTGGGCATGCAAGTTTCAGACCACAACCTTCAAAGCTCTTATTCCTGCACATGCAATATAAAATTCATTAATTGATCTTCTTCAAAATCTATGTTTTCCACCAAGTATAAATGATACATTTTGTTTTCCTTTTTTTAATTCTATTATTTAGTTCAGGATTTATTATAAAATTTGGGTTTAAGAAAGTGGAAATTGCAATCAATTAATATATATATATATATATATATATATATCACACTAGTATTTTCTTTGTGTAAAATATTGCTTAGATAGGCTACAGTACAACTGGGTTTTACCATAAAATCCTAAAAAATGTTATTCTATTATGGACAAATATTACTCCGTTATAGATTAATAACACTTGTCTATAATAGAGTAACATTGTAAAATCCATAACCAAGTAACATTTGTCCGTAATATAGTAACATTGTTTATAATAGAGTAAAATTTTTGAGAGTTTTATGGTAAAACCGGGTTGTATTGTAGAATTTCCCTGTTAAGCATAATTTTGTTTGTAATTTTTTTCTTGTCTTGGATCCATGAGTTTGCTTACATTGTATCCTTATATTAAAAATTGTTGTAGAATAATTGATGGTAAATCACTATTTTCACGTGTTTAGTTTAGGTGTTGGAACTTTTGTCATTGATTATTGTTTGTGCTATTATTGTTATATATACAAGTCTAATTTTTTCAGTAAGATTTATAATGTGTATGGATTTAGATTTATTTTGAATGTTAATTAGGGTTTATAGTTGCATAAATTTTAGTTCCTGTAATTGACTTTTTTCCCTTCTCGCTTTGTTTTATTTCACTAGGTGGTACTTCTTGGGAAGGATATCAACAAATCCTACATAGAAATATTGACATCATTGGATAATTATTAAAACTTTGAAACATCACTAAATAGGCAACACTGAACAAAAACAGAGTCGCCTATTCACAGAAAAACAACACTTCAACTAGGAGTGTCGCCTTTTATTACATAAAAGGCGACATTGGACGTTACCCGTGTCGGCTTTTCCACCTACTAAACTAATATAAAAAAATATTTTAACAAAGGTGATGACATTGTTACCCACGAAGTGTCTCCTTTTCTATATGTGCCAAAAACATTTAGCAACATTCAAGAATTAGTGTCCTTATTAGGATGTGCGCCAAAAAAATGAGACAAAAATGGCTACACTAGACATCTCCAATGTCGCCTTTTCCATCTAATATAATAATATTAAAAATTATTCTAACAAATAAAATAAATTGTGTCTTTTAGTATCACCATTTAATAAATTGTGCCAAAAAAAAAGAAAGATAAAAATGGTGACATTGTGTCTTTTAGTGTCGCCTATTTGACCGATTAAAATAAAATAAATTTATCCTATAAGTAGGCCACATTCTTACTTTTGCGTTGTTGCCTATTACTATATGCTCCAATGATATTCAAGAAAAGTAAATGAAACATGCGACAATGGTTGATCATACAGTGTCACCTTATGTCAATTTTGTTTTCTTGTTATATTTTAGACAATAATTATTTGTATTAAAATTTTAAATAAAGAGAATGACAATAGATAAAATAATTTTTTCAAAATTAAGTTTAAAAAAAGGAGAATGAAAATATAGAGTCGCCCTATGTCATCTTCCTTTTTCTCTCTAGCACCACTACGATTTTCTTTCTTTAGAACACTAACCCCTTTCTCATCTTTGAATTATCCTCCATTACTTAGCATGTGAGCTTCAGATTGCCCCCTTTGCCATGCATTTGAGATAAACTTGTCCTCAATTTTGGTGGCTTGTAATTTTTTTATTTTTAAAGTTTTCTATATATTATGTTTTGGATTTTTGTTAAGTTTATGCGATGTTTTCCGTGAGTTAATCTTGGATATGTTTGTCGTGGGCTAATCTTGGATATGTTTTTTGTGAGTTAATCTTGTATTTGTTTTTGGTTCTATTATTTTTGGTTTAATGAGCTTGTGGCTATATTCGGTTGTGAGCTTGTTGCCCCATGCGAAAGAACGACATGGTATCACAACTTGATGCGTAAGGGTCTCTGTCCTGACCTTGAAAGAATAGTGGATGAGTAAATTACTTAATTAGTATTTAATTTAAATAAAAGTATGAAATGTACTTTTGCAAATATATATATGTGTGTGTGTAGTGCATATGTTGCTTAGAAATCCGTACACAAAAACTCATATTTAAAGCACATTACTTAGCTGACAACAAAGTTACATATAATATACAAAAGTTTAATTATATTTGTTGTTTTCCATTAATTGTATTATATGTATAATAATATATTAATATATTTACAAATATAGACTCCTAAGCAGCCTCGCACCACACAATATGGCTACTATGTTATGATGAACATGAAGGAGATCATCATATGCAAACTAATACCAATTAATTGATAGAAGAATGGGCAGGTAATAAGTTGGTTATACTTTTCTTCATTTTTAGTCAATTTACATGTAGGTTACTTTGTAAATAACTTTTTGTGATTAAATTGTTGTATGAAATAGTATTTAAATGTATTTAATGTATAAGTTTTTGGATTTTATTTTATTGTAAAAATATTAGGCCACATTCAGTTTCCAAATAGATGACACTTGTCTCGTGTCACCTTAAGTAAAGATAGACGACATCTTTTGTTTTGCCTTTTTCTGAAAAAATGTTGCCTTTTGTTGGTCACTTTTAAAGATTGCGTAAAAAGTATCATGTTTTGTGTTAGCCGACGTGTTTATAGTGTCGCCATTCTGCTAATTTCACATAGTGCATTAATTATTTTTGCCCGATTTTAAGTTTTTCGCAAAAAAAAAATTGTAATTTAATTGAGTCTATGGTCAATGAGATAGTTATAAATATATAGAAAAATCTAAGGCATGTAAAACCAAGAAACAATAAAAAGCTATAACACCTTGTTTTTACAAAAAAAAGAAAAAAAAATTACTTATATAAAAATAATCCATTTAATTATTACGTATTATTTATAAAATACTTAAAAGTGGGCTAAGTAATTTAAATTTCAACCAAAGATTTAATAATTATGCAAATATGTATATTCCTTTTTGTTTGTAATGCTGCAGAAGCAGGGTGGGGCAATTATAGTTTCAGTTTCTTATGAGAATTTTCCAGAATTTTGTTCTATTTGTGGTAGTACTGTCATTATGTTGGTACTTGCAGATGTCTTGAGTGATAGGACGCAAGACCTAAATCATTTGTGGAGAAGTCGAAGCTAGCTTTTGTTCCTAAGGGTTCAGTTACAAGGGAAACTGTGGTTGTGAGGTGTTCTTCAGTGGCGACTATTTCGGGCACGGACACAATTGCTTCTTCTAATCCTTTTGCAGCTCTTTCTGTGGTGTATGAGGGGGAGAGGTTTATTGAGCCTCTTGATTTGGTGAGTATTTCAAAGGAAGCTTTTCCAACATTTAAAGTTTCATATATGAATGAGTTTAATGGCTTCAGAGACTTTGCAACGACAACTTTGGACAGATCAGAATGACGAGGATGCTGTTTCTGACTCTTAGTTAGTTGAAAGGGTTCTGCATGTTGTGGAATTAGAGTTGGTTTCAGCAGGAATGGATATTATTCTGCTGTTTGGGGTTGAGGTCTCTGGTTCCAGTATGGTTCCAATACGTTTCGGGGGCTGTAGTTTTGGTAGATGAGTCTCGGTTGCCATTTTCTTTAGCTCATTGGACAGAAGTGAAGTGTAAGCTAGGTCGTCCAACTAAGGTGGAGCAGCATTAGTATAGGGAGGGCAATGTGATTTCCATGGCTACTAAAACAATTACTTGAGCAGCTCCTAAATCAAGTTCTCTTGTCTAAGTTTCTAATTGCAGAGGGTTTGGTAATGCTCAAACACAACGCACTATGTCAGTTTTGTGTCTATTTACAAACCTCTTTTTGTTTGCTTGGCTTAGCCAATGGTTTCTATTAAGTTTATCCCGGATAGGTTTTGGTCCTTTTTACATTTGAAGTTAAATTATGTTAACTCTAAAAAGGATTATTTACCTTCGTTATGGTTATTTGCTGCTTCAATTGTTGGTGTCATTCAGGTTGTTGATTTAGATGAACAGTTTATTACCGTTTCTTTTCATTCGCATTCTATTTATCACTTTGTCACTTTTGTCTATGCTAATGTTTTGTATATTTTGAGGCGTTCACACACACATCACCAAGAGTCCCCGTTGTTATCCTAGTTGTTTAGTTTGTTTTTCCAAGAATAGTAGGTCCTCTAGCTATAGTTCATCTGGTCATATTGATGTAAACCTCCTTCATAGTCGCCTGGGTCATCCCTTCGAAAATGTTTTAAGAAAGGTTGTTCAATCCAATGAAAAACTTAATTCCAAACTTGTTGGTCTTAATTTTTGCTCCTCTTGTGAATATGGAAAAAATCACAAACTACCATTTCAAAAATCACAAAATTGTGCTTCTAATTCACTTGAAATCATACACTCCAATGTACGGGGTTCTACCCCCATTAATTCCTCAAACGGCATCAAATACTATGTTCATTTTGTTGACGAGTTTAACCGATATACATGGATCTACCCTCTTCGCTTAAAATCCAATGTTGCAAAAAATTTTCCAATGTTTAAAACAATGGTAGAAAATCTCACTGGACAGAAAATCAAAACCATACAATCCGACTGGGGAGGAGAATATCGACCCCTCACTCCCATTCTCCAATCCTATGGAATCCAATTTCGTCACCCCTGCCCTCACATCCATCAACATAATGGTTGTGCCGAATGCAAGCATCGACATATCACAGAAATGAGCATCTGCTTACTAGATCATGCGTCTCTCCCTTTGTCTATGTGGTGGGATGCATTCCAAACTGCCACTTATTTAATTAATCGACTTCCCTCACTCACACTTAATCATAAATCACCATATCACACCTTGTTCAAACGCAAACCAGAGTATCACCACCTTCGCACTTTTGGTTGTGCTTGCTTTCCTCACATTCGACCATACAACAAACACAAATTCGACTTCCACACCGAGAAATTCATATTCATTGGGTACAGTGCCTCTCATAAAGGTTATAAATGTCTTAGTGCCTCCGGTTGCACCTACATTACTAGGAATGTCAGGTTTAATGAATACGAATTTCCCTATCCTTCACTATTTCTATCTAGCTCATCCACACATGTTCCATTGTCTCCCACCCCTCACACACTCACCCCACCAGTGGTCCCACCTGTCAGCACACAACCTTTACTCACTACACTATGTGACTTCTCTGCACAATCGCATATGGACATCTCCGACATATCTCCCTGTCTTGTAAATGGCTCCCCACCAACATTCTCACGTGACCATGCCTCTCCTGTGTCCCCTCCTGCCATCAATCTGGAAATTCCACTCCCTATTTCCCAACCACACTCTACTCACCCAATGGTGACCCTCTCCAAAGATGGTGTGTTCAAATCTCTCATCTTGACTACTGTGGCTTCGATCAAATCCCTTCGACACTTCTCGCAGAACCAACCAAGGTGGCTAATGCACTCACCAACCCAATGTGGCAACAAGCCATGGCCAAAGTGTCTAACCACACTTGGAATTTGGTTACGTTCACACCCGACATGAACGTCGTAGGCAACAAATGGATTTTGAAACTCAAACAACAACCCGATGGCTCGATCAAGTGATAAAAGACCAGACTTATGGCCAAAGGCTTTCATCAAACCCCCGGGGTGGATTTCACCAATGTGTTTAGCCCCGTAGTCAAATCCTCCATTGTATGTGTGGTTCTCTCCTTCACAATCACACTCAACTGGCCGATCATTCAACTTGATGTAAACAATTCTTAAACAGTGTATTGTCTCAACTTGTCTTCATGCAGCAACCCGAAGGATTTATGGATCCTAACAAACTCAACCATGTATGTGTTCTTCATTGTGCTTTATACAGTCTTCTTCAAGCACCACGGGCCTGGTACGATGAACTCTGGCGATTCCTAAGTCACTAGGGTTTCAAGAACTCACAAGCTGATCCTTCGTTATTTTTTTACCACTAGCCACCGGCAACTTTCCTTCTCCTCTTGGTCTATGTGGATGACATCCTACTTACGGGAAACTCTCAATCATATCTTCAGAAAATTCAATCTGATCTTCATTCCAAATTTGCTCTCAAGCAACTTGGTTCCCTCAGCTACTTCTTCGGAATAAAAGCATACCATGAATCCACGGGTATCCATCTTTCTCAATCTAAATATGCCAATGATCTCCTCATTCGCACCAACATGACCTCCTCCAAACCAATTGACACTACAATGAGTACTTCTGCTCACCTCACCAAGTCTTATGGTGATTTCTTTAACAACCCAACCTTATACTGCAGCACCATCGGCGCCTTCCAGTACCTCACCCTGACACGCCCCAAGATTTCCTTCACAATCAATCAACTCAGCCAAAACCTTGGTTTTCATTTTAAACCATCCAAGTCCTTCAATCTCACTGCCTTCTACGATGTAGACTGGGGTGCAAATCCGGATGCCGCTCCACAAGTGTCTACGCCGTCTACATGGGGTGCAATATGGTTTCTTGGAGTGCAAAGAAACAAAAGGTAGTAGTTTGATCCAGTACTGAAAGTGAGTATCGGGCCTTTGCCCTAGCCATTTCCGAACTCTCTTGGCTCCAACACCTTCTTCGGGAAATTAAGGTTCCTTAATCACATTGTCCAGTCCTGTGGTGCAATAACATTAGTGCAACTTCCCTTGCCGCGAATGCCGTATTCCATTCACGAACAAAACACATCGAGATTGACCTGCACTTTGTTCGTGACAAAATTCTCCTCCGAGACTTTGCCGTGCAGTTGTTTCGACGCAGGATCAAATCGCCGACATCCTCACCAAATCGTTATATGCACCTCGTTTTGCCTATCTACATATCAAGCTCAATGTGGAGTCCTCCTTTTCTCGCTTAAGGGGGAATGTTAAAGCTAATAACAAAAGCCCAATTCAGAAGAACCCACATATGCAGCCTACATATAGAAAGGCAAGTGAGAAGCCCAAGATTGACAAACTATCAGCCAAACAAAAGTAGGAATACTCTAGATGTTTACCAATAGCTGATAACAACTGTAAATTCTCTTATGTAGGTTTTACCCTCTTTACCAGCTGTACAAAAGGCTAACTGTCTAATTTACTAGTATACATTTTTTACCCTAGTATTGAGTTATAAATGTCAAGCATCAAGGAGAGGAAAATTAACCTCTCAAGCTGCGCCGCAAATACTGCTTCCTTAAATATATATTTGCTAAACTTTTAGGGTTTATTTGGTGAATTGTGCTGCTTCTGTTTCGAATCCATGGTTGGTTATAGGGGACTTTAATGTTGTGTAGGGAGCTCATGAGAAGTCGGGTTTACCACTAGTCAGATTTTTTGTTTTGAATTTGCTGCAGCTGTTGATGATTCTGCTTTGCAGTCTGTTGACACTTCTAGTTACTTTTTCACATGGGTTAGGCATGGTGCCAAGTCTTTTGTTGAGTGTAAGTTTGATAGAAGTTTTTATTTATTTATTTATTGTTTGGATTATTGGGATTCCATCTCTTGTACTGCTCTACCACAGCATCAATCAGATCATTGTCTCTTGCTTCTATCTCTTTCGAAAGATTTGGGTGTTGGTGCTCATCCTTTCCATTTTCTCTTCATGTGGACTTCTCATTATGGTTTGAAAAACCACCATTTAATGATTTGCATAAGATATTTTATTTATTTGTTATTTTTTTTTTTCACTAGTTGGAGCTGTATGTTATATTTGTCTACATATAGTATATATTTTCTTGACCTAATTGTTATTCTATATTATCAAATTGAAATAATGATATTAAATTTCTTTGTAATCCCATTAAAAATATGATGCATTTATTTTAATCCTTATACTCTATTAATCTTACATAATTTCACATTTAACATTTTTTGATGATAATTTATTGGTTTTGTTATAGAAAATAGATTTCAGTTATGTCGCCTTTTTTGATTACACAAAGAGAGAAATTATATTATTTAATAATTAAATTTAGTAAAAGTAATTTTTAATCCTTAAAATTATACATAGTAAATATTTTACAACTGACAATGAGACACTTTTTATGTTTAAATCTTCTTCTAATTAAATAGTAATTGGATTAAATTTTAGTCTAATTTAGTTGCAAATCTATTCTAAATAAACAAGATTTTATAATGATTTTAGCACAAAAATACAAAGTGTTAGAAAAAATGAGACATTTTCTTTATTCAACATATTTTTAGAAAAAAACTACAGTTAATGGAAATTTAAATTAGCAATATATAAACAAAGTTACTAATTGATTAATATTATATACAATATTTGTGATTGATGCACTCATAAAGATACTAATTTCTAATAAAATTATATTCATTTAAAACTGTTATGAATAGATTTCGAAATGAAAATATAAAACAACCTTTTTTTAGGTTATATTTTATAAATAGCACAAAAGACAACTTTTTAAAAATGTTATGAATACAAACCGATCCAAATTAAATTATTAGCTATTACAAGCATGAATAGAAAATTAATTAGGATGGTGCAAATTTTGTTTTCCAATATTGTGATTGTGATTTTAATTTGGGCTAAATCAATAATGAGTTTTTTGTTTAATTAATTAGAAAATTTGTGTTTTCAATTCCCAAAACTCATACGGATATTAGATTTATTTTTTAGGATCTTTTAATAAGAATTAAGTAGTTATGAAATAGGTTATACATCGGGTGAATAATGATGAACACTGATTTTGTTGACACTGAAAGAGTGATCGATCGTCATTTTGATTGTGGCTACATCAATAATGAGGTGTTTGTATTAATTAGGAAATTTCTGTTTTACAGGGTAAGCCAATTGATAAGGAAATTTGTTTTTCAATTCTCAAAACTCATGGATTGTAGATTTATTTTGCTAGACTAGGTAAAAAAAAAATTTAAAAAAAAATGTAAATTTGATATCTAATCATTAACAATATTATTTCTTCAACTTAATTTTCTTAAAATAGATACACATTGTTCTGTTTAATGGATATACATTGTTCTGTCCACAAAGTTATTTTATGATGTAAGATATAAAATAATGTTGACTTATGCAACGAAAAATACTATGAAAATATTTGTTTACAATGCTTGGTTTAGGTTACCATTTGGCAGTAATTTAATTCATATATTATAAACAAAATTTTCTCTCACAATCAGATTGACAAGTACCTTCAATATTAATCCCCCGATTCTTGAGGCATTGGATTATATGCATGGTGCAAATTTTGTTTTCCAATATTTAGTTTAACTTTTTGCATATACAAATTAATTCTTTTTTATGTTTTCATTCTGGAAAAAAATAGTGCAACTTAAGTTGTTTTAACTTATTATAGGTACAATGTGAACAAAACTAAAGTTGACAATTTGTTGGCAAACAAAGGTCAAGTTGGTTCCTCTACTGTTTCGGTCATGCCAAATACAAATGATATAGTTTGTATTTGGATGTATATAATGTGCTTGAAAAAGTGATACAATTAATTATGTGTATTATTAGTATTCAATTAAGATAACATTTATTTTGATATAATGTTGTTAACTTTTTAGTCTCATCTATATCAAAAAAAACAGCTTTTGGATTTAGGCAAATGTAAAAACCATAAAGTTGGACTAACAATTTTGGTACATGTCATGTGACAAATGCAATAAAATGACACTTTATGAGTACGAAGAGAAATTTACCAGTTATGGATATCAGCAAGATGAGCACAAAGCTATCCCAAGGTATTTTTTATAGTCTCTATATTATTTTAATTTACAAGAGGACAAAATTAAGAATGCTAATGGTATTCTTAATGTATTGTAAATATTTTATATTTTATTTTAGTTAAAGCAATAGCTTATTTTATGATATACATATTAGATTCTCAATCAAATCAATTTACGATAAATTAAATAAAACATAGAAATATATTATATCACTTATTTATATGAATAATAGTCAACAATTATGAATGAATATTATTATTATATAATTGTCTAAAAATCTCAACAATCTTCTTTAGCAAAATACAATTTTTAAATATTTGATCACTATAGTTTTTCAAAGGAATATAATCTATTACCTTATGTAATGTACAAACCAAATTCGTAAGATTTGATTTATTGTTTGCTTACAATTTTAGTTCACACTTTTTATGAAAAAAATATTGTTTTAATCTCGATTTGAATGTATTTTGAAATTTCCAATATTTTTTTTTGTGGTAATATAAAATTCGCAATGTCCTTTTTGTTGCAATGATCATTTAGAAATCTACATACATTCGTCCTACAAATTCTCATTATGCGAAAACGCTTAATATGTGACGCTTTAAAAGCATCCCAAAATACAAAGGGTGATCTTTTAATACGCGTTTTCTAATCATGTGTTGTTAAAAGGGGTCCATAAAATAAGTGTCGTCCTATTGAACATACAACAACGCTCAAAAGTATAGCAAAAAGTATAACTAAAAACGTAGTGAAAAATGCGGGAACAATAAGGCAACGCTTAGAAGAAACGTCGCACTATCCACATTTAGTGACAATTTGGATTAAAACTCGCCAAAATATTACAACGCTTTTGTAGAATAAGCATCGCCCTATACAAATTTAGTGAAAATTTTGATTAAACATCCCCCAAAATATTGCAACGCTTTAGACCTAAAAGCATCCCCTTATCCACTTTTGTGGCCACCAAAGGACAACGCTTCTTGTTAGAAAGTGTTGCAAAATGCTATATTTTGTGATGACTTTGTTAAAAAAGAGAAAAGTTTAATCTAATTTATGTTGTTCATAAACAATTAACAGAAGCTTGGTTTTGAACCGTGACACAAAATTTGTGACGTTTTCTATCTGAAAGTTCGTCGTTTTATCTTTTTTGACAGATTTTGTTACTCTAATAGCATCACTAATTATAATCCATTTATTTTACTTCATATTAACAATAATATTAATTATTTATTAAAAATTAATAAACAATTTAATATTTATCCACAAAAATCACAATATATTAACCATATTTACAATTGATAAAATATACATATAACAATTAAAGGATACAAATAATTAAAAATCAATATAATAAATATATTCAAATTAATATATATATTTGGTGAATTAATATATATATGCGCTATTGTTAATTGATATATATATATATATATATATGAAAATTATACTATATAATAAATGAAAGCATATCTTGAGCCCATTCTTCTTTAACTTGGTTAACATCATTCTGTGTCCAGTTAACATTTTTATACTGCACATATGAAATTAACAAATTAATTAAGGAATAAATCATAGAAAAAATATTTTTAATAACTTAAATCTATAGGATAGTACTAAGATAAAAATATCAATGTAATATGAAAATTAATGTTAATTTGTAATTAACATATTATGCAATTGCTCTGACTTTTCACTACTCCTAATGATATCCCTCATTATCGTCATGATATAGTATCCACATTCTGTATTGTCCTGCTGCATAGGAGTCTTCACATTTGAAACAAAAAATATTAATACATTATTGAATGATTACCTAGTATATACAGTTAATGAAGAACAAATAATATATTACGTACTCACCGTTTTAATGTTCCACTGCATCTTTTCTTTCTTTATAGCAGATATTATATATCTGATGACTACGTAATATATTATTTGAAAAATATCTGATGTCATTCTTCGAAATGACCAAATCATGTGCATACTCTAGGATTCCTTCTGACAATGGAACCACCAAACAAGCTCCATCATCAGCATCGTCCAAGCACTTTAACAAGTGGTAGATTGTCTTAGTAACTATCAATGATGACTCCTCATCATGAAAAATATCACCATTTGTATTAACGTGTTCTGGAGACGGATGGGACAGAGAGGTAGGTTTTGAACTGGCTCTAATTGACTTTTCTCCTTTAGCAGTTGTTTTCTTCATACAAATTAGCCTCAACAAGTATTATACATGTTTGAATATTTATAAATAAAAAAATTATTATTTATACATAAATATATATAAATATACACACATATATTTATATACATAAAATATATATACCGCATGCACTGCTAACTCACAAAGCTTATCCGATTGTTCAGTCTCTTGAATGATGTTCGTAAGCCTAGCAATAAATTATTGTAGCTGATTGACCTTATACTTTCCATCTTTTCCCATGCATGTCTGCATCCATAATTCATCGCGAACGATGGGATCAACGCTGCCTATTTCTTCTTGCTGTAAAATTAAAATTAAATATATCATATTATGACAACCCTAAACCCTAAGCCAATATATTATACTGCGATAACCCTAAACCAATGCATTATATTATGCAAAAGTAATTAAGGTAAGAAGTACATACCAAATTTTTCTTTTTCAAATCAGGAATCACCCAAGGCACCAATTCGATGGAGATATTTATTTTCCTTTCTTCTTATCTTTTGCTTCTAACTTTCCTTCACAAACTCTTCATTTTTCATTTTATGTAATAACTCATCCCACACCTTCTGGGTAATGAAAGGATATTGCAAGTGGATGCCGAAATAGATTAGGAGTCTTCAAGTACAACTTCACGTGCTTCTTGTATAAAGTATGCTTAAATCTTTGCCACTTACTCCCACAATATTTGAGAGTTATTTGCCAAAAAGAGTCATTTTTCTTTGAATATCGTTGCACATGGTTAATTACAAAATTTGAGTAGGAAAAAAAAATATAATTCATTAAAAATAAATGAGGGAATATATATATAATTAATTAAAAATAATGCTCAAAGTAAAAAACTATGAACTTGTTATTGCATTTATTGTGGCCCACATGCTATCCTTCAACCTTTTAGGAATAACTTTCCAATTGGGTATGATAATCGAAAACATGCTTCGGGTTATGGAACCCTCCAAATTAGACATTTTAACAGCATTTTGGTTCATAGCGACCCCAACCTCATTGTACTTAAAATTCACCTCTCTCTGGTCTACCTCTTTTCGAAGAGATTCTATCATGGTAATAGTTGGTTTGGCCTCATCATTTGATGAGAATCCATCAAATGAGATAAATTCATTCTCTAACGGATCCATAAATCTGAACGAAATTTGAAAATATAATTTAGCAACAACAAAAATAAAAATACAACGGTCATAAATAATAGGGTTTCCAAAAATTACACAATTTATATACATTCAACTATGATAAAACAAAGTAATTCATCACACATCCAGCACACATATCCAGCGCACATAAACAAATGTGAATTTAATGTCCTTTATGTATAATATATCAATTGTCAATTTAAAAAGCGTCACATATTATTTATATAATTATCAAAATGTCACTGAAGCATCTTGAATAATTTAAATATTTATTAATGTTCTATATGTTTAAATATCATCAAAGCATCGCATTTAAATAGAATTAGTTATAAATATATAAGTAAATGTAACAAAAAACCAAAATGAATATATTTTTGAAACGTGCTCTTACTAGTTTTTAGAAGATAAACATATATGCGACAAACACTTAGCAACACAAAGCAAGGAAAATGTTTTGCAACACGAAGCACAACGAAAACCTGATGAAACCCATGGGAAATATCATTTTCAAAATTTACAAATTTAACAAATATTATTCAAAATACAAACATCAATGTAAACCCTAAACATCAAAATCGGCACTCATGGAACCCAAACATAAATTTTGGCACAATAACCATTGAACCCAAATATTAAACCCTTCGTTTCACACCCAAAGAAACCAAACATTAAAACCGACATGCCATGGAATATAAACATACATTTTGGCATACCCATTGAACCCAAACAACTACAATCGGCACACCCATAAAACTTAAACTTAAACATAAATTTCAGCTCACCCAACATATAAAACTCAAAGATTTCTTCAAAACATGAAAAAGCAATGTATAATACACTTACTCGAAACTAAGTGGTTGTTATTCCTTGTCCAGGTTAAAAATAGAAGGTGAAACAACAAAAAGGAAAGAAAGCGAGAAGTGAAAAGGTGAAAGGGAGACAAAGCGGGAAGTGAAAATGAAGAAGAAAGTGAACATTATAACAAATGCATCTTCAAATTGCTACGCTTCAAGTGAAAAGCGTCGCAAAATGGAGATGCTTCATGTGAAAGTTTCATAAAACGCCGATGATTCACAAGGAAGCTTCCAAATTTGCAACGCTTATATGCATGAAGCGTAGCAAATTTGCACGCTTCTTCATGATCCGACATCGTTTTGTGAGCCTTTGCGCACGCGCGTTGCTACGTGGCAATTTTGTTTGCATGCATAATGCCATTTGGCAATGCTGTTTTGCATGCATGACGCCATTTGGTGACGCTTTTGTCAATCAAAACTTGCAACAATTTCTGAACAGATGAGTAATATGAACCAAAAGCCTAAGACAAAAAAAGAAGCCATAATTAACAATATACATGTATAAATCAAAAACCTAAGACAACTAATATTAATTAAAATCAAATGATTAATTAATTAATTGTTTCTCCAAATCCCTTCACAATCGTTATGAGTGTAAACTTCATCCCAATCTTCACCATTATGAATATTCTCCTCCACCATAAGAAAATTAGAAACAAGAAAGGCAAGTACCACTAGAGTATCTCCATTGTCATCTTGGTTCATCAACTTACAACAATTTATGGTATCCGTCTGGAACCTTCAGATCTACCAAACTTCGACAAAACAAATTTTTTTTAATTTTTGACAATGTATAACAGGTAAGAGGTAAAAATGTTCATTTTCCAACAAACATATAGGCCAATTTTGTTCACAAACCCATCTATGCTAAATATTTTCAAGCATTAATTCCATAATTTATCTTACTAGGAATATTAAGCAATGTACCAACAATGCTCGCACATACATTTTTCTCAACGTGAAACATACATCTCAAACAATTTTGATTTTTTTCCAATAGTTATTAGAACCACATGTATTTTTTTTTACCTTTATTCATCTCGACAAAATTGACTACATTAAGCTTAGTTAAGATTTTCCTTCTGATCAATAGTATCGGACAAACTCCTAATTTTGAAAACCGTTAAAGGACTTGTTTTTTCCATCTATAAAGATGATATGGGGGGCAAAAATCGCCTATGCCCAAGATAGCCCATTTTTTAACCATGTTTCAACCATTTACCAAAGGTGTTTTCATTATAGACTGGACAAGCATAATATCCCTTCACTGCATGATGGAATAAATTTTAATAAGCAGAAAAATCATTTATAGTCCATAGCATTGCCCTTAAAGTGAACTTCTCTTTACAGTAAGCATCAAAGGCTCTGATACCTTCATCCCAAAACTTTTTCAAGTTATTAATTAACAGCTCCAAATGTAGATCTATCTTTATGCCAGGTTATTTCGATCAAGAAATTAGAAGCATTAATATCATAAATTTTCACTTCATACACAACCAAGAGGAAGATTGTACACAAATGTGATAACAGACCAACAACTTTACTTACTACTCTGCAAACTATGTGAATTTATTCCATCAACTGCAATCCCAATTCTCAAATTCCTGTCTTCTTCTGCAAAATCTGGCCATAAACGATCAACCAATTTTCAAATGGGAGAATCTGATGGGTGTTGCATTTTGCCAACTTGAACTATTTTCTCTATTGCGTTCCATGTCAAATTCTTTATTGTTTCCTTACTGTAAAACATTATTCTAAAACATGTTACATGTGGAAAGGACCATAAAAACTTAGTTAAAATTCTACTAAAAGTTTCATCTTGATTTTTTTTCCACCTAGACGATCCACATTTGGGACATACGAAATGTTTTGTATACTGTTTTCTGATCAAAATACAATATTTAAGACATGCGTGTATCTTCTGATACTCCATGCCCAATACACTTAAAGTATTTTTAACAGTGCACATGGATGTCTGCAAAACATTATCATATGGTAGCATCTCATACAACAACTTCAAAAGTATATCAAAACTTTTGTCAGAATGTTTATATTTGGCCTGCAAGTTATATAGTTTGACCAAAACCGATAACTTGGTAAGTTTAGTACAACCTAGATACAAAGATTTTTTTGCATCCTCCAACAACCCATTAAATGCATTAGTGTCTTTCAATAAGTCTTTCTCATTAAAATTATCAAAGGCAGCATTTGTCATTTTTATGTTGGTAAATGACATATCTTCCTCACTATCAGTAGCAGTACTACCATCTTCATCAAATGCAACATCTAGATTCTCAAACTATGAAGATGTACCAACATCGTATTCACAAGATTCATCATGACAGATCCACCTTTGATAGTTGGAATTAAATCAATTCCAATATATATGACCTCTTACGTCCTTAATCATATGGAATTCCATATTTTCACATTTCATGCACGGACACCGTATGACATTACCATCACCTGCATTCATCGTACTAAAACAAAAAAATTCCTCCACACCTTGAGAAAATTGATCTGATCTGCTATATGATATTTGCCATGACTTATCAATTTCTATAATATGTATAAACATCTTACGACAGAGCCTAATTAAATGCTGCAATAGAACAGGAAATAAAAAAAGTGTATATTGTACGTATATATATATATATATCAAGAAATTTAAGTTATATGTAAGCATACAATAAAAGGTGACATTATATATATGTTCAAAATCAACATCTGTTAACAAATAAATCATAGAAAAAAAAATAACAAACGTCCTAAACAAACTTATAAGTTATTACATCAAGTTGCTATAAATATTCATATCGAACAATGGTAGAGCTCCAAGAATTGCCTGCAACAATGACTGAAAAAAACTTTCAAAGTTATGGATCAAATATGAACTTAAGATTATACACCTGACAAACGATGTTTATGTATGACAAGCGTCGTATCTGATATGAGCATTTAATGAGATAATTAAATTTTCCACCAAACTTGTAAAAGGCAATGCATTTTTAAAATAATATATATATACACACATGTTGTGTTAGAAAACAAACAAAAATACAATTTTTTTTGAAAACAAAAGCATCACAACTTTACTAAATAGCGACACTGTTTCTCAAAAGCGTTGCCTTTTGTTAGAATGCTAACATTACATTTAGCGACACAAAGGAAGCGTTAGAAAAAAGCGCCATAAATTTACTAAAGAGAGACTATTTTTCTTAAGAAGCATCACTTTTTTTTTTTTTTTTTACAAACGTTGATAATATTTTAATATTGCTTATTCAAAAATTAAATATTTCAATTAAGTTTGCAATTAATATGATATAATTAATAAATGTTATTAATTTACACAATGTTATTACTTTGTTAACCATACATATAAAAATTGACAATCACAAATTAAGATAGCACTAAAAAAAAAATGACAGTCCAATGAAACGATGATAGTGAGTGAGAAGATGATGACAAGGGATAATTTTCACCTATTTTGATAGGATTCCAGCTGAATCATTCGAAATTGCCCCATCATCAATTTTTTTTCTTCTGTATTTTGAAAGGATCGTTGCTTTAACACCAGCTGGAATCCTTTCAAAATATAGGGCAAGAAGGAGATGCAAAATACTCAGAACAGAATGCATTTTAAATCCATATATATTAAGGAATGAGTTGTGGAATAAATGGAGATGGTATAAATTAGGAGCGTGCAAAAAAATCGATCAATCGATGAAACCGACCAATCCAATCCAATCCAATTTGTTTGAATCGGTTATTTTAGTGTTATTGGATTGGATTGGTTTTGAATTTTCAAAATCAACCATTGGTTCGGTAGCTAAGGTCAAAAACTAATACAACCGATCCAAACTAAATTGATTACTTTTTAAATTTTTTAAAAATATTTTTTATTATATGACTTGTTTTTATTAGTAGATTCACTATTTTATAGTGAATCTACATATACGCAATCATTTTTTAGATAAGGTTTTGGGCATTATCTCTATTCTCTAACTCTCTCTCTCCCCAATCACTTTTTAAATATGGCTAACTTATTATTTTTTAATCATTTATGTGTTAGATTTTGAAAAAAAAATAATTAAACAAATTTTAAGTCCAACAAGTTTTTGGCATAAAAAATAGTCCAAATGTCAAAGATTCAAAGTAAAAAAGCTCAAAAATTAAATTTCAAAAAATCCAAAAAAATTAAATAAAAGCCAAAGCCAAACCGATTAACTAAACTGATCCAATCCAATTACTAATTGAATTGGATTGTATTGGATTTGATGTATGAATCGGATCGGATCGAATTGAAAAAAAAAATCGATTACTAATTAGATTAGATTGGCTATTTTCAAAATAGGTCGGTTTCAAATCAATGAATACCCCTAGTATAAATAGATAGAGAAAATGTAGGTGTATGGTTGGAAAGTGGATTTAAGTCCACAGTTTTAAACAAAAAAGCGGCTATTAAATGACGCTTCTTTAAAAGGTTATAAAAATGCATTTAAGTTTTTTGGGACTCTTTTCCAAAAGCATTGCCCTTTGTTATTTTTTTCTAATTTTTTTTATATTTAAAATTTAATTTCTAACTCCTTATTCCTTAAAAGAATACATAATACTATTAATAATACAAACAGAAACAAATAAAGAAATTAAATCTCATTTTGTTCACATCCATAATTAGAACTCAAAAAAAGAGAAAAGGAAACATGATTTCAATTCTTGAAGAGGCATTCGGTGAATAAGACCACGTAACACGATTTGCAATTTGTTCAAATCTAGATTCACCCTAGAAAAGCTATAGAGAGATATATCTTGGACGAAGGTGGCCTCATTTTATTGACAAGAGAAAGAACTCATAGATGTTTCTTTCTCCACATGTATTTTGAAAGGATTCTAGCTATAGTTGAACACTAGATACGCCCATCATCATCAAAAGTATTTCTAAAGAGTTGCGCAAAATAAGAATATACAGAATGTGTAATGAAGAGCCCATCATCAACAAAAGTATTTCTAAAGAGTTGCAAAAAAGGAGTTTATACAGAATGCATAATGAAGATGTTGAAGATATAAGAATAGTATAAATAGATGGGAAAGGTCGATCAAATTAATCGTAGATGGTTTTGAAATGAATAGACTTTGATAAAACAATGGCCGAACATACAACGATGCTAAGCATAGATAAAAGTGTCACAAATTGGCAACACTTTATAAAAGTATCATATATTTTTAAAACATTTGCGACACTGTAAAAGAAAAACGTTAGAAAATGACAAAACTATGCTGAAAAGGCGATGCTGATTTAACAAAGCATTACAAATTTGCGATGCTTTGTTGAAGCAATCTCGTACTAATCGAAAATGGCTACAATTTCTCCATAAAACGTCACAAAATTGCGACGCTTTGTAGTCTCCGCGTCGTAGTTTAACAGCGCATGTTTTTTGTTGTTTACATTTTTCAATGCTTTTTAAGTAAAGCGTCTCGAATAATCCACATCCGTCTTATTTTTAGCGACACTTTGGTAAAATATCATAATTTTAAAAATTTTGAGACAAAGACGTATCTAAATAGGTGTCGCCAAATAGGGTATTTCCACATAATGTCTTAACTATTTTTGATATTTTGTATAACATAAAAACTGTTTAATCAAAACTTATACATTATGTCTGATCACAAGAAGATAATTTATCATTTTTTTATATTATATATATAAAAAGTAGCTTTGTTTAGATTCAAAACATGTGTTAAGAGATACAATATTTATTCATTATCGTTATTTACTTCTGTTATTTTACTTATGCATATTCGTTCTTTGATTTGAATCACAAAACTATTATTATCTTATTTAAATTTTGTCCACTATAGGTAAAAATAAAATCCCATATTTAAGTAAATATTTTATGTCTATTTAAACATTAGAAAACTTGTGTCATTTTATTTTTTGATTATGATCACATGTTATTTAACGTATTTATACTATTAATTTTAACAATATTGTATTGTTTTATACAACTACTGGCAAGTTGGCAACATTATCTATGATAAAAGAAAAAAAATCATATTTATGTATAATACAAGTTTATTTTTTAAAACAAATGTCGAGTTGTTGCTAATTTAATGGATGAAACATCAACATTGTGTGCTATTATTTTTTGATAACATGCTGAAAACATTCTTGGTATCAATGCTTTAGAGCTAATGGAGAAAACAATTGAGGTTATATTATTGTTCAACTAATTTGTTCTTAAACTGTTTACTACAACATAGAATTTTAAAATTTAAAACACATTGAGTGTTGTTTTTTCTCCCTAGGATGTTGTAAAAAATATAGAACATGCAATTGCTAGGTTGTCCGTTGATGAACCATTGCTTATGCATATAAGAGCAAGCATGTATGAGCTTAACAACGTCAAGAATTGAAGATTTAGAGCATCTCCAACGGCTCTATGAATTGCTCAAAAAGTGTTGATACATCATATAAATAGACTGTATTTTAGAAAAGTTTTTTTCAATGGTTATATTTGAAAACCTCTGTGAAGCTGATGTGGTAAATAAAAGAGTAGAAGCTGTCAACATGATCCTCTTTTTCTAAAGAATCTGTTAGAAATGTTGACTTAACATTTTGTTTATTTTTATCAATTTTTGTTAAAAAAATATCTAACCCTACTTTTTAAATTATTATTTTTCCTCAACGCTAGAATTTGTTCTTTTTCCTGCTTAAATTTCTTCTTCTTCTTCTTCCATTTGTTGATGCTCGGTTTCTTAAAACTATGGTTTTTCTTGAAGAATCAGAAATTAGGTTAAATGAAAGAGAATTTGATGAAGAAAGGAAAAAAATTGATGTTGAAATTAAATAAACATATTATGAGATAATATGCATAAATGCAGCGGATAAATTATTATCTCATTCAGATCTTATGTTATTCAATAGCACGTATTAACATACCGTTCACCATAGTTTGCCATTGATTCCCAATTGATATAGAGCCTACAAAACAATAAACATGTTATAGAGACCACTATGAAACCAACCCTCTGCTTTTTCTCATTAGGTTAAAAATAATACATATCTTTAAAATAATGGCTTTCATCTCATATTTATAACCCACACAAAATAATAATATAAATAATAATAATAATAATAATAATAATAATAATAATAATATATAAAAATAAAGATCAGTCCAAATTCTAATAGGCTTCCACTGAGAAAGATAAATCAGGTTCCTTTGGTCTAATGGGCCCACCAAAGAATAAAGAGAGAGTGATTTCAATGGGCCTCAAAACTATAATTTAAACAATGTGTTCAATCCCATTATTGGAAACATCAAAGCTCAGTAAGTTAGTCCACTTGATTATGCCCAGTGCACATAATTATTCTAACAATCTCCCACTTGAATGACATAATCATCAACTATAAACCAATACTCACTTACCACAGAATCTCATACACAAATTATCATTTCAGTTAAGCATATAGCATACCAACAGGGTACAACAATATACATAACCTAGATCTCAGAGATTCAATATAAGTAAATCTCAAACAATAACCATCTCCATTTCAACTATACATATAGTGTATCTACAGGACACAACAATATACATAGTCTAGGTGCCAAAGATTTACAACAGCACTAGTGGATCAAACAGCTACATTTACAGATATCAAACATCTCAAACAGTTCCATTTCAAGGAGCCAACATACCATATGTGTACACACATTCATATATAATAAAGATTCAAATCCATGCATATATTGCTCAACAAGGCAATACTATATAACCAACAACATGTTGAACAATGCAGATTACAATACTCCCACTAATCCAATGTAGTTTCAACTGCTCAACACTCCCATATGGGATACATGCTTTTGAATGATGCCTGCAGGCAAGCTTTTGGTTAGTGAATCTGCCAACATGTTATAAATTCGCATGTGTACATTAAAATTGAGGTCTTTACCACTTTCTCCTTCACTTTATATATATAATTTCACATCAATGTATTTGACTCGACATGCACTCTTAATATTATTGGAGAAAGTTACTGCTGTGGAATTATTACAGTACATCTTTATTAGTCTTACAATGGAGTCAACAATTCTTAGAGCATACACAAAATTCTGCAATCAAATCGTCTCAACGATTGCCTCAATACACGCAACATATACTATGCCTCTACAACTGACGCTACAACAATCTACTTGGAAACTTTCCAAGACATAGCTTCTCATGCCATAATAAAATATACCCAGTAGTGGAACTCATATCATCCACACAGCCAATATAATCAGCATCACAATTGCCAATCATATCAAGTGAGTTGGTGCGCTGATTTGTTAACACATAATATTTTTAAAATGAAGATATCTTAATACATTCTTGACTGCTTACTTACACAAAAACTAGGATTACTCAAATATCTACCAAGCACACTTATAGCATAAAAATATCAAATTGTGTGCGCACTTGAGTACAATAGACTTACAGTAATAACAACATATGCAATATTTGAAACTATTTTCCATTTAATATCTTCTCTTTTCCATCATTGGGAAAACAATCCTTAGAAAATTAGTCACTTTTCACCACCAAAACTTTACTAGGAGAATAATTAGTCGTATTTTGAAGAATTTTTATATCCAAAAAAATATATAATGCCTTACCAAAAACTTCCATATCCAACATTGGCTAAATAGCATTCAATATTTCTCCATAAATAGGTTAGGATTATTGGACATAAACAGTATGTCACCAAACACATTGAAACATAAACATAAAACTGCTCCCACTGATTCATGTCAAAATTATTGGATGCAACTAGTATGTCATCACATACAAAATATAAAAATGAAGTTACTCCCACTGATCCTCTATAACATTTGTCAATAAATAATTATGGCGTCATCTTCAAACATAGATATACCACTGTATCAAGGTTTGCTCAATCCATAAATTGACTTATTGATCATACAAAGAAAATATTCATTCTTTACCTTTCGGAAGCTAACTTGTTGTACCATTCAAACATCTTTACATAGATATCCATTTAAAAATGCAGTTGTGACATTCATCATATGCATCTCCTTCTCTTGGCTAAATCTTTAGCCATAAATTTCAATATTAAACATAGATATCCAACAAGTTTGCATTATAGTGACAACCACATTATGTACTATAAATGTCACATTATCAATCATCACATCTAACTCAAAAATTAGATTGCAAAATACTTATAGCTTCCCTATAATTGTTAAATCCAATTAATCACTCATATCAAAATTCATATTTTGTAAAACCACATAATCATCATATATAATATGCCTGCGAATCTTTTATGGCCCTATTAAAAGTACATCATTACCAAATACATATTCTGAACACTACGTCCTTCATCGATGGGTTCATCCTTACTGAACAAACATGCTTCCATTTTCAAAAGTCAACCTCTCTTGGTCCTTGACCAATATCAGTGCCAACATCATCTTCAAATAAATCCAACTTTATTTAACTCAACAATACTAATATTTCCAACTTTGTCTAACTCAACAATACTGATAGTATGAAGTTATAAATAACATATATGTAACACTTAGACCTAATAAATTTCCACAATGGTCTTAAGATCCAATATCTTGATTAGGAAATTATAGGTTTTAACCAAACATTCACAACCTTTTATACAAAAAGAGAACTAGGCTTCTCATCTGACTTCATTTTATATGTTGAAGTCCTCAAACCTCACCTACAAGATAATTTAAGTAAATATTCCAATATATATTTCACTGTATCCAAAAGTATGAGACTTTTCATCTCTGGCATTATATGCAATATGTTATTACCACATTCCTGAAAAACCTTTTAGACGGCCTAAAGTTCCTTTCAATCTCATCAAACATTACATAGTAATCACCATCTTTGTTAGACTTTATAGCTTTTCTCTTCTCTTATTTCTTTGAAGTTCTAATTTGTCATCTCAAAAAAGGATGGAACGAAAAAATTCCACAAGTATCTATGCAAATTTAAAACAAAATATCTCCACATACCAAATTTCTCTTTCCAACTTCAGCAATAATTTACATCTCTTAACTCAACATCAATAAAAATATGCTAAATACCAAGACTAGTAATGTACCATATATTACTAATCATTCAATCTATTTTCCAAAAAAATATGACTCAAATACTTCGCAGCAGAGAATAATTATCCTCAATTATCGCATACTTAAGAGTAATAATAACAATAACTACAACATCGTACAATTCAACTGTATACAAAATACCTCACGAAGATGCTTATCCAATCAAAATAATTCTTTAATCCAAAAAATACCACTTTAATACAAATATGAAAAACTATAATCATTTATATTCAAATTAAAATAGAAGTCAACTAACCTGATCAATAGTATATAAGAAACTTCATCCATCATCCATAAATATTGACTTTCACTCAGGTTGGTTGGTCTCTTCGAGCTTGTTAAAATGTTCATCAAAACATTCTGCTTTGCCTCCTATTACCAATGTCACGATCTTTTGATCCAAAAAAAACACTCAACTCGTTGAGTATTGTAACTTGATTCGACTCCGAATCAAAATATCCACACATTACCAATTTATTTCACATAGAAGAGAACATCAATTTAGCAACAATGCTTACCATTTATGAAGAACTTGGCGAACTTAATTATATCAATTTTCATAAAAACTTATAAGCATTGAAACTTTAAGAACTCTTTAACATGTATCCATTCATTTAATGCTCTAATATCATCACTAAATAGTTGTTTAAACAATCTCAATCTTCACACAACTTTCTAGCCTTGCAGTAGTTTGATTAATAACCTTCTTCGGTGGAATTATTCTCTAAGCTTAAATCAGCTTCAACTAAAATCAAATTCAATAGAGTCTTATATATCACAACAAACCTCATTAAACAATCATGGAAAATATAGGCAGAGTATTTCTGGATTGCTCACAGTTGCAGAAATGACAAATATCAACAACATGCACATCTCAACAGGATCATGCATTAGCTCATTTCCCAACTTCCAATATATTTATATTTAAACAAAATAAATCGCTAAGGCCCTCAAAGCACAAAAGAAACCCATACACGAGTAAGAACAATTAATTAAACACCGCAACTAAATGCATTGATTCAGTTACCAACAGGGTAAACAAGAACCTGTAGTTCATGGTATTTAACTAACTTCATTCACCAATCTAAGCATCCTACCAAGTAATTAAGCCATCGATAGAATGACTTAAGTACCCGTATGGACCTTAGTATCAATTCATTTGGGAGAAAAATACATTGACAATTTCATGATATAGGCAAGCTAAGTCTCACGATAGGCAAGAACTTAAACATCCTAGACTACTATGTCAAATTTATTTAAACATTACTACATTGACAATTTTATGATATATACGAGCTAAGTCTCACGACAGGCAAGTACTTAACATCATATACCACTATGCCAATTTATTTTATTTTTATTTTATTTTTTAAAATATTTTAACAATTTTATGATATGGACAGAAAAAAAAACAAATTTCATAAAATAAGTATTAAATCTCATGACAATTTCATAGTTTAGACATGTCAAATCTAGTGATAGGCAAGAATTTGATTATTCTTCACTATGTCAAAAATTTGACACAAAATACAATCAAAGGCATGCAATTAAAATTACCTTTACAAAAGACGATTTTAATAAAATATAATATATTGAGAAAAATATTTTGCCCACTAAAATATAATTTCGTATAAAAATATATATGACAATTTCATAGTTTTGACATGTCAAACGTTACGACATGTAAAAACTTGAACATTCCGTACTACTATGTCAAAATTTAAACATAGAATCACTAAAAAACGACAATATCATTAAAAAATAATATCACTGGGCCATTTTAATAAATAAATTAAGTTGGAGAAAAATATTTTCTTGGCCATTTAAAAATAGAATGATTTTTTTTTCACGTATGCTAACGTCAGCAACCCATCCGCTGACGTCACTGTCTTCAACCTTCAGCCGGGTTAGTATGACCCGATTTGCAGACCCACAGGTACCGCGACCCATTTCACAAACCCGATTGGTTTGCACTCGTTCGTCCTCTGTTTTTGTCGTCGTTTGTGGGGTTTTGATCCTCGTTCAATTTTCAAACTATCTAAAGTGTTAATTTGGCCGATAATGGCCGGAATATAAAACCCAAAGAGAAAACCATTGTTCGGTCATATTCAAACTCATTTTTTTGATTTCTCAAACTATCAAACCAAAAACAATCAATTAAAGTCATCAAACATGCTCAAGATCCATCATACAACAAAACCCAAACAACAATTTCAATTTAAAACTCAAATTTCAAGTCAGATCCGAAACAACACAATCGGTAAAATTTTAAAAATTCAAGAACAAACTGAGCACCAAAATAACACAATCTTAAGCCATCAAACTAGTCGTAAAACATCAATCGGCAATAGCAAGGATAAGATTCAATCTAAATTGTTCAATCAACAATTATTAATTATCAAAAAACTCAATCGGTTTAACAATCTGAAAAAATAAAATATAAAATATATATATGGCCAATTGAATATACATGAACAAGCTCTGATACCATTGTTGAAATTAAATAAACATATTATGAGATAATATACATAAATGCAACAGATAAATTATTATCTCATTTGGATCTTATGTTATTCAATAGCACGTATTAACATACCCTTCACCATAGTCTGCCATTAATTTCCAAATGATATAGAGCCTACAAAACAATAAACATATTGTAGAGACAGCTATGAAACCAACTATCTCAACTCTCTACTCTTTCTCATTAGGTTAAAAATAATACATATCTTTAAAATAATGGCCCTCATATCATATTTATAACCCACACAAAATAATAATAATAATAATAATAATAATAATAATATATAAAAATAGAGATTAGTCTAAATTCTAATAGGCTTCCACTGAGAAAAAGACATCAGGTTCCTTTAGTCTAATGGACCCACCAAAGAATAAAAAGAGAGTGATTTCAATGGGCTTCATTATTATAATTTAAACAATGTGTCCAATCCCATTATTGAAAACATCGAAGCCAAGTAAGTGAATTCACTTGATTATGCCCAGTGCACATAATTATTCTAACAATTGATCCCATTAATGTGGAAATGAGAAAGTAATAGGAAAATTATAGATTTAAAAAAAAAAAATTGGTTGAGAAAGAGATGAACTTTTTGAACAGATTTGTTGGGAGTGCTCAAAGATAAACTTTTGAAGCTTTTTTTGCGTTCAATGATGTTTCAGTTTGTAGATCATCAGCTGGTCTTTCAAATTCAGATAATAGATTTATTTTTGCTGCAAGCACATGAGTATCCAACGAAACATCATTGTTATCAATTTTCAGATTTGATCTTTCTGTTTTCTCATGCTTGGCAACCATTTTTCCACCAGATGTAACTACTGTTACATGGAATTCAACAAATTTTTTTCTTTCAACTTTAGCTATAACTCTTTATTTTTCTTGAAAAACTTTACCTACTATTTGTGATTATGTTTCTTCTTCCAAATTAGCTTTTTCACATGTTATTAGTGAAGCTGCTTCAATTGCTGGCAGACAATTTGACAAAACTCATCAGCTGGTCTTTCAAATTCAGACAATAGATTTATATTTGCTGAAAGCACAGCTGATGAGTTTGAAAGACCAGCTGATGAGTTTTGTCAAATTGTCTGCCTAGTAATTGAAGCAGCTTCACTAATAACATGTGAAAAAGCTAATTTGGAAGAAGAAACATCATCACAAATAGTAGGTAAAGTTTTTCAAGAAAAATAAAGAGTTATAGCTAAAGTTGAAAGAAAAAAATTTGTTGAATTCCATGTAACAGTAGTTACATCTGGTGGAAAAATGGTTGCCAAGCATGAGAAAACAGAAAGATCAAATCTGAAAATTGATAACAATGATGTTTCGTTGGATACTCATGTGCTTGCAGCAAAAAGAAATCTATTGTCTGAATTTGAAAGACCAGCTGATGATCTACAATCTGAAACTTCATTGAACGCAAAAAAAGCTTCAAAAAGTTTATCTTTGAGCACTCCCAACAAATCAGTTCAAAAAGTTCATCTCTTTCTCAACCAATTTTTTTTTTTTTTAATCTATAATTTTCCTATTACTTTCTCATTTCCACAGTAATGGTATCACTTTCTATCCTTTCTTCATCAAATTCTCTTTCATTTAACCCAATTTCAGATTCTTCAAGAAAAATCATAGTTTTTAGACACAGAGCATCCACAAGAATTAATTTTTATTTTAAAAAAAGAAAAATTTCTCTTTTTTTTTTATTGTTTCTTTTTCTCCGATCATCTTCTATCTTTTTTCTTACTTTTTTCTCATTTTAATCTTCTATCAATGGATTTATTTTTTTTAATGACCAAAACGAAAACAAAAGAAACCAACCTCTGTTAACAACGACAAAACTAGCAACACCCTGATGAGAATAGGCTGTTATAGTATCTATCTGTATACTTGTATTTATCATTTTGTTAATTACATATATATCAGTTAGGTAGTTAGGCCCTATCTAGTGCCTATCATAATGTGATAAGTGCACCTCTGTTTACTTGTATATATTGGTTGGCTTTTACTCAATAAAATAGCTTTTTCCATATTTCATTCTTATACTTTATATGGTATCAGAGCACTTGCTCTAAAGAGTTTTTTTTCTTTTCTCCGATCCTTTTACACACCTGCAACTCCTGTGCTTCTTCTGTCATTTTTTTTTAAAGAGCCATGACTGACCTCTCCTCTAATTCTTCCGCTACTGTAACAGAAACTCAACAGTATGATTTCTCCAACCTTATCTTCATCAATGTGGCTACTCAAGCACCAATCCGACTCACTGCTGCCAATTACTTTACTTGGAAAGCTCAATGGGATGCTCTTCTCTATGGTTATGCTCTCACTGGCTATATAGATGGTAATCACATCTGTCCACCTTCATCATCAACTACAGCATACATGTATTGGACTCGTCAAGATCAACTTCTTTATGGATCTTTACTGGCTTCACTCAGCCGTGATCTTGCTTCCATGGTTGCTTCTGCCAAGACTGCTCGTGATCTATGGAATAAACTCCGTGTCACATATGCACGACCATCAAGATCAAGAATCATCCGCCTACGGGAAAAACTTGTCAAACCACAAGGGTCTCGTAACATTACAACCTACATGCTTGATATTAAGGGGGCTTCTGATGAGCTTGCCTTGCTTAATGAACCTCTCAAAGATGAAGAGGTAACTATTTATGTTATAAATGGTTTAAATTCTGATTTAAAAGAAATGTCTGCAGCTCTTCGTTCTAGAGATACTGAAATCTCATTTGAGGATCTTCATGAACGCCTCTTGGAGTATGAAGCTTATTTAAACAAAGAAGATCCTACTCCAACTGATGACTCTACACTTGTTGCTCATGTTGCAAATAGATCTTCCGCAACTGGTTTTAATCGGCAACCATATAGGAAACAAGGTAACAGGTTTCTACACTCCACATCTTATTTCTCGCGTAGTAACCAGGTACGACATCAATCTGGAAACTATAGAGGCCGATGTCAACTTTGTGATCAACAAGGTCATAGTGCTAAATTTTGTCATCAGCTGAAACAACAATGGAACTACACCTCTCACCGTGGTTTGCTTCCAACACCACGTCCTGCTCCCCATGCATATCACTCCGAACAGCAACCCCATTCGGCTCCACCTTCTTCATGGTTATTGGACTCAGAAGCCTCACATCATATCACAAATGATCTGCAAAATTTGGCTTCTCACTCGGAATATGATGGAACCGACGAAATTATGGTCGGCAACGGTAATGGTCTGCCCATAACTCATGTTGGCTCAACTTGTATTCCTACAACTAAAACAACCTTTACCCTTAATGATGTTCTCTGTGTTCCAACTATGAAACGAAATTTAATATCTGTGTCTCAATTTTGCAAAACTAACAATGCAAAAATTGAATTCTCACCTCTGAATTTGATTGTGAAGGATATGCCGACAGGGGTAACTCTGCTTCACGGACAAAACAAGGGAGGGATATATGAGTGGCCAGCTTACACACCCGTACCTCCTTCAAAAATTGTTTCTTTCTCTAGTGTCAAGACCTCCTACCAGGATTGGCACAGTCGCTTAGGTCATCCATCCAATAGAATATTAAGTCATTTAGTTCGTTCCTACTCTTTACCTGTTTCTTCCTCAAGGTTTTTTAATTGTAATCCATGCAAGTGCAATAAAGCTCATAAGCTTCCTTTTGCAATATCTTCAATGACAAGTTCACAACCATTACAATTAATATACTCAGATGTGTGGGGACCTGCACCTGTCCCATCTGTTGATGGTTTTAAATTTTATGTTTTATTTGTTGACCACTATACAAAATATACATGGTGGTTTCCATTAAAACACAAATCAGAAGTTTATTCCACTTTTATCAATTTCAAAAACAATGTTGAAATTTTTTTCCAAAAACAAATAATTTTTTTTTATTCTGATAATGGAGGTGAATTTATGAAACTCAAATCGTTTTTTGAAACAACAGGAATAACTCATTTTTTAAGTCCACCTTACACACCTGAGCATAATGGCTATGCGGAACGGCGTCATAGACATATTCGTGAAACAGGCTTAGCTTTATTGTCACAAGCAGGATTACCTTTAAAATTCTGGACCTATAGCTTTAGTACTGCATTTTATCTAATAAATAGGCTTCCAACACCCACACTTCAGCTTCAGTCTCCCTTTGAAATTCTTTTCCAAAAATCACCAAATTATCAAAATTTCAAAATTTTTGGCTGTCTTTGCTATCCATGGGTCAAACCTTATTCAAAACACAAATTGGAGCCTACCTCTAAACCTTGTGTCTTCTTAGGGTACCAACGAAATCAAAGTTCATACAAATGCTATGATTCATTTTCAAAAAAAATCTTACTTTCACGCCATGTCACATTTGTTGAACATATCTTTCCTTATCAAAGCCAAATCTCCACTTCCTCCAATAATGATGACCCATCAGATTGGGACTCTTTTCTTCACCTAACACCTATGACCCACACGTCTATTCCTTTCAATCTAACCAACCCATGTGATAATTCTTCTTCTCCTCCACAGTTACCTACTCCTAGTAGACATCTTTCCACAATTAATATCCACTCATCTAATAATATCAACCCATCAGCTCATGCCTTATCCTCTCCTCCCACTTCTATGTCACTCCCTGAATTAAGTCCATGTGAACCAGCAGTTGCCACCGACAACACATCTCATGCAATATCAAGAGTCTCACCTCTGTCCACTTCTCGTCCACAACACAAAGACAGAATTCATGCCATGCGCACCCGATCTCAGAATAACATCTTCAAACCAAAAATTCAGTCAGATTTCTTTCTTACTACAACCGTCCCTCACAATCTTGCAACTGAGCCAAAAACTATATCGCAAGCATTGCAACATCCTGAATGGCGAAAGGCTATGTCAGCTGAATATGATGCTCTTCTCCAAAATGAAACATGGGAACTAGTTCCACCACATGCAAAATACAACCTGGTAGGTAGCAAATGGGTTTTCCGGATTAAAAGAAATGCTGATGGCTCTCTCAATCGCTACAAGGCAAGATTAGTTGCCAAAGGCTACAATCAACGGCCTGGTATTGATTACAATGAAACATTTAGTCCCGTAATCAAACCAACCACTATTCGTATCATACTATGCCTCGCCTTAGCTCAAAATTGGCCACTCCGACAGTTAGACATCAACAACGCATTTTTTCATGGGCATTTAGAAGAGGAAGTGTACATGTCTCAACCTCAAGGATTCAAAGACATCAGTAAACTGATGCATGTGTGCAAACTCAAGAAAGCACTCTATGGCCTGAAACAAGCACCAAGGGCCTGGTACACTGAATTAAAGACATTTCTTCTGTCCTTTGGTTTTTACAACTCTCTGTCTGATTCTTCTCTATTTATATATCATCAATTAAGCACTACAATTTATTTGCTAGTCTATGTAGATGATATAGTTGTAACCGGCAACAAAACATCTGAGCTGCATCGGTTTATCTCATCTCTCTCCAGCCGGTTCTCCCTAAAAGATTTGGGTGACCTACACTTCTTTCTTGGTGTTGAAGTAATTCCCAGCAAACATGGCCTTCTTCTTACCCAACAAAAATACATATGTGATCTGTTAGAGAGGACTGGCATGTCTGATGCAAAGGTAGCCAACACTCCAATGTCAACTACAACACCTCTCTCTATTCAAGATGGAACTAATCTTACTGATGCCACACAATATAGAAAAGTGGTAGGAAGCCTTCAATATCTCTCACTCACTCGTCCAGACATCTATTTTCCTGTAAATAAAATGTCTCAGTTTATGCATAAGCCCACTGAAACACATTAGACAGCAGTGAAGAGAATTCTTCGATATCTCAAGGGCACTGCTACTCTCGGGCTATTCCTCAATAGGAGATCTCATTTATCTCTTCATGCTTACAGCGATGCCGATTGGGCAGGAAATCGTGATGACAGCACATCCACTTCAGCATACATTGTATTTTTTGGCTCTAATCCAATCTCCTGGATGTCCAAGAAACAAAGAATTGTTGCCCGATCTTCCACTGAGGCTGAATATAGGGCCGTTGCAACAGCCACATCTGAACTTTGTTGGATTCGGTCTCTACTAAATGAACTGAAAGCTTCAATCAAATCTGCACCTGTTATTTATTGTGACAACATTGGCACCACTTACATCTGTGCCAACCCGGTCTTGCATTCCAAAATGAAACACATCAAGGTAGACTTTCATTTTGTACGTGAGAAAGTCTCTAGTGGTGAACTTCGGATATCTCATGTCTCCACTAAGGAACAACTTGCAGATGCTCTGACAAAACCACTGTCCAGTCAGCGATTATTGTTCTTACGGTCCAAGATTAGTGTCCTTAATCGAACACCAATCTTGAGGGGGCATGATGAGAATAGGCTATTATAGTATCTATCTGTATACTTGTATTTATCATTTTGTTAATTACATATATATCAGTTAGGTAGTTAGTGCCTATCATAATGTGATAAGTGCACCTCTGTTTACTTGTATATATTGGTTGGCTTTTACTCAATAAAATAGCTTTTTCCATATTTCATTCTTATACTTTATACACCTAAGCCACTATTGAAGATCACCGTCTCGTTCAAAACCTAAGACCTGAAAAACTCAAAAACACCCATTATGAATTTTAATCAAATCAAAACCTAGGCTATGGTAGGGTGTGTATCAAACCCTTTGCCAACTCAGAGTCAAGAAGAAAGAAGAAAAGAGAGAAAAAAAGTTATTTATCCATATATATTACAACTATTTATATTATTAAAATATATATATATATATATATATTTATGTTTAATAAAAGAAAAAGAAAAATGGTAAGAAGAGATAGGAGAGGAAGAGATCGGAGAGAGGGAGAGAGAATAAGTTTAAAGAAAAAAAGTATATAGTTATTTTATAAGAGAAAAGAAGAAAGGAGATAGGAAAAAGGAGAGAGAATAGATGATAAATTGGAGAGGAGGGAGAAGAATGTTAAGGGTATTATAGTTTTTCTATTGGCCACGTAGAAAAGAGAAAAATTAACTTAACGGATTACAAAAGGATGAAGAAGTTTTCGTCATTTTTCTAATCTAAAAGACATGTTTGTAATATTAATAAACTTCAGCAAAGTATATGTAATATGCTCTACTAATATTTAATTGAATTGACTTATATCATTTTTTTTCGTTGTAGATAATTGAATTATATCATTAGCAACATAATTTAAATTATTATAATATTTAACATAAATAAACTCATTCAACTATAATATTTAACTTCTTATTTTTTGATGTGTGTCGTAAACACCAAAATTATAATACTGAATTTACCAGAACTATAGTAGTGGCAAGTCCAGGTCGAATCCACAGGGACTGTGTTGAATTCCAATTTAAATTCTATCCTAGTAAAACTCTAAACTAAAAAGATAAAAAATGGGGAGTTTTAGATTGCTTGCAAAATATTCTAAATTAAATCAAAACTAGTAAATACTGAAAAGAAATAAATAAGAGAAACTCTTGGGATCAGAATAATTCATAAGACTAGTAAACAATTAATCATAGACATAAAAATTCCAATTCTTCATTCAGTTTGGCATAAATAATTGGCACGGCCTAATTATTCTATACTTCTCACTAAAATAAACTAATCCAGATACGATCATGAATTAGTTATAATTCTGAAATTAAATCTAGAATCAACGTGACCTGAATTTATCTCAGAAAATAATCAAGAACAAGAGAAAAGCCAAATAAAGACAAACTCTACAAACGTTGCAAAGTTTTAATCTAATTTATATCTTTCATAGACAATTAACAGAAACTGGGATCATAACCATTAAAGTCTATTTGCTACTAATTATTAAAAACCCAATACGATTGAGAATTCAATTTAGCAATAATCCAATCTCACATAAAAATAACGGATCCAAATTATAATTATGAGAAATTGAAAATATAAACAATAAACACAGAAGAACATAAACTGAATGATTAAATTGAATTGAAATAAAAACAAGTCTCACAATTGCATAACTAGTTTAGAATTATTCTTACCCAATAAAAGAATGTTAGAAGCACAAACTTGAGAGAGAAACTCAATTCTAATGGTAAAATTCCTCTAAAAGTCGGCTTCATTCCTCTAAAAGTCGGCTTCCCCTTTTACAACACTGATAAAACATATTTATACTAAAATTTAGGGTTAAAACTGATAAAATCGGGTAAAAACGAACAAATTCGCGCTCACCCAGGCGGCTGTCCAGGCGCCTGGGCAATGCACCTGGGCTGCACTGCCTTGCTGCCAACGTCCAATTAATTACGGTTTTGCCACTGCTTCTTCAGTTTTTCTGTTTAATTACGATTTTGCCACTGTTTCTTCATTTTTCATCCCTTTAAGCTCAAATACACCTAAAACATAGAAAAATATAAATTAATCCATTTTAAGTGAATAAAACATGCTCAAATCAAGTATTAAAGTATATTAAATATATATAAATTGCATCCTATCATTTTTTCAAATAGTTTGCCAACACGTACAGTCCGATGTATTATACTAACAATAATAATTTTAAAAAATAAATGTTATTATTATTTGTTGTTGCATGATTTTTGTAACTCTAGAAATCTGATATCATGCGGCATTTTTCTGACAGGATCCTGGATTTCTTCCCTGACTCCTGCAATACAGAGCAATGGCGTTAGAGGGGGGCCGGTGGTGCCACTGGCGTTTCCACTTCGATGCCAAAGTCAGTAACAGGCTTATTCCAAGAAACCCTTTTCAGGTTCCCCACAGGTATTCCCACTGTGTAGCCTGCCTCCAATTCCACACCATGAAACCCTCCATAAACCTATTAAAGGAACGATGGCTACTGGTTTAAAGCTATTAAGGAGTGTTAGGGGTTCAGATTCCTAGAAAATAGTCCCCTTTACACTAACCTAATCTTACCTTAAGTACCTGTTCCTGATAGCTTGGATGCTAGAGTTAAAAACCCTCATACGCTGGGATCGTGACACCTGTACTGAGAGGTAAGGCAAGTATTGAACCCAAGAATTACGACTCAATCGGGGTGGCTTTATTCATCCATGCTAAAGCCGCGCCTGGGCTTGCGTTCGGTCCTGCCTGACGGGCTGGGCTTTGCTTGTCCGTGACCGACGGGCCTAGTCCAATGTGGGTCTGTAAAGGTGCTAAGGGGCTTGGGAGATTTTCTGACCCATATCCTAAAAATCCCCATAACATTAGCCCCCAAGACTGGCCCAATTTTCAATTGGGGTAGTCTTCACTATTGCGAGACAAGAAACATGCCTAGGCCCTTTAATTTCCCTATCAGGTATTTCAATTTCCGCTTCTGCGTTGCCTGGATAGAGACTTGGCGCGAACTTTGAAGACCCTTTTTTTTTAAATTTCAAATGACCTGCTGCATTAACTGCTTGAACTATCATGTCCGTCCATTTCGATCTGACGGTTAGGGCACATCAACGTGGCTTTTGGTGTCAGGCGCTTTTTTGCATTCCCCATTATCGATGACGTGGGAGAGAGAAAGTGCACATGCCCCTTACAACTCGACTCCTGGCTTACCCTCTACGCTGGAACATGGGTGAGCAGTTCCTTTTCGTTTCCAAATTTGATTTTAAAGCTCTCGTTTTCCATCCTTTTATGCCTTCTCAACCGGGATTTTTGAATACATGCACTTCGATCACCATCATTCCTTCGAGAGTTTTCTGGGTACCTTCCATCAGTTTTCGTTTATCCCTGCTTCAATCTTCAGTCCGGCGCTTCTCAGGTAAGGGTTTATGCTTATTAAATTTTCTTCTTTTTTTATTTTTTTTATTTTCCTTGGTTTTGAACTTGCTCTGACCTTCCTCTCCTCCTTTCAGGGCCTAACTTATTGAACATTTGTTGTGCAGGAGGTTTCCATTACGAGGAGGTTTTTTTTTTCTTCACATTTGAAGGTAAACTACACTTCTTACTCAATGACTGGTGTGCTGCGCATGAATGCATATTCTTTTTTTTTATACCCGTATGCATAATTTGTCCTCAACGGCACTTGCCGACATAGGTTTCCCCTTAGGTTGTATCTTGCCTGCATGGAGGTTGTAGAATTCGTATTTCGGAGACCTTTTCTGATTTCTTCATGTTAACCTTACGGTGCTGGATCTTTTCATCTTAGTCTTCTGTGGTCGAGTAGTTAGGTGTCTGTGTTATTCATAAGATAGGGGCTTTCCCACCTGCCTGACAGTCCTCTTTATTGTTTTCAGATGTCAGATACTTCCACAAGTAGTAGCAGTGAGCCGCTGCTACAATTGCCTGCTATCCCTATTAGTTTTCAGTCAACCGATGACCCCCTGCCTAGACCTATCCAAGAACTTAGGCCCCTGCCTTCAGCCGCAAAAAATCTCAACGCATGGCCAACGTATTCTCCCCAATAAGATCCGACCTAGGAATTGTGGAGATTTCTGACTCAGAGGGAGCTGAGCCAGAAGTAGAAGAGCCTTCCGTGGCCGTTGATTCAATAGGTCTTTCAGGGCCTTCAGTTCCTCCTTCCGGTCCTTCCTCTAGGGCTACCAGATCCACTAGGGCCGCGAGGGGGCCAACCGGGTCTAAAGACAAATTTCAGAATTTTGATTTTGTCAAATCTGACCTGACAGAATCGGGCCTGGCTAGCCTTCTGGAAGGTATTCCAATGCCCGAGGGTGTAACTGCTAGGCTTCCCAACGAAAGGGAATCCGCTAGTTCCCCTCCCCCTAGGGAGGTAGCCCTGAGCAGTTGGTTTTTTTACTGCGGATTCAGATTACCTCTAGCCCCCTTTGTCCGGAGGCTCATCGGGGAAATTAATCTTGCTCCCTTTCAGTTAGGACCCAATGTCTGGAGGTCCGTGTTCTGCTGCTATGTGCTATGGAGGGAACATTTTCAGTCTAATCCTACCCCTTCTAAGATTCAGGTCTCTTTGAAATTAGATTAGTTCCCAGACAGGCTACTCTATACTATGTCTATCCTCGATGGAGGAAATTTGTCCAATTCCTGCCTGAGATTACTGGGTGGCAGAAGAACTAGTTCTTCGTCGGTGGTTGCTGGGAGTCTAGATTCCAGGGAACCGGGACTGAGGTACCAGTTCCTCGGTGATTTGGGGGCTGAAATCATGGGTGGAGTTCATCCCCCCCCCCCCCTCTCCATGGTGAAGTCAGTAATTCCATGGTGGACATAATTCTAAGTTTGAGCCTCGAAAATAAGGACTACAAGTTCATTTTGTCCAGGGAAAGACTATCCTCCGGTATGAGCCAGGGGCGATCACATGGTTGCATCCTGTGATGGTCCTCTTGTTTGTATGTAACTTATCTTATGACATTCTTAGATTAGCTTTTTCCTGGTTTCTTACAACTATGAGTCGTCAATCGGGAAGAAGTGGTTCTCGTAGGAGCCTTCCTGGGCATCTGCTGAGGGAGCTGACTAACCTCACTGAGGTCCTGAAGTCAGCGAAGCTGACGCATGGATCCACCCCCAATGGTTCTGCTTCTGTCATGAAGTCAGCCTCCTCAAAGGGCAAAGAACCTGCCTCAAGGTCGCAGTCCCATTCCGGGGAGGAGCTGTCCTCTAAAGGAAAGGGAGCCCTTCGTTTATCAAAGGGTAAGGAGCCTGCCATGCGGGTGACCGAGGACGAAGTGGCATGCCTCCTTTCTTACCTTGTTGGCCCACTGGCAACGCTCCACCGAGAGGTTCCTCACATGGAAGACAACCAACGCAGCAACACTCATATTTCCTCCCTGGCTGAGGAAGCATCTCGCCAACTGGCCTCCGTGAGTTTTCATCTACGTATTCTTCCCCTTTTTTTTTTTTTTTTGCTAAGCCTTGACATATGTCGCTTTTCTGCAGGCTATCATGTCGGTTTTCAAGATTCAGGAACTGGTGGAGATTGAACTTCAGGCAGCTGATGTGTCCCTATCCCGCCTTAAGGACGCGGAGAAGGAATTGGAGGGGGCCAAACAGCGCACCTCTGAGCTTGAATACATCCTATCCAAAAAGGAGGGGGAGCTTCAGAAGAAGAACGAGAAGCTGAGGAGCCAAGGTCGTGCCCACCAAGATCTTAAGGCTCACCTTAGGAAGGCCCTGGATGAGGTCAACTCTGAGCAGGATAAAGTTGCGGCGATATCATCAGTTTACCAGAGCCTAGTGACACAGGCAGATGGGCAGTTTGATGCGGGGGTGGATGCTGCACTCAAAGAGGTTCCTGTACCTGCTTGCCCCTTCTGATCCTATACCTGGGTCCCAGCCCCCTGTTCATACAGTTCATTCTTCTGTTGGCCTGGTATCCGAGACTCTAGAGGTTCCTGCTCCTGGCCAAAGCCCCCAAAGCTCTAGTCCCCATTCCTTGTAACTGTTGAGGAGGCCGATTATGGCGTTCGTGCTTCTATCTCCGGTGTCTCCCCTAAGTAGGCTTTTCTTGGGGGACATTGTTTCCAAATGCTGTTGTCTTTTATTTTCCTTCTCTAGATGGATGATTTGTTTTTTTTTTTTTTATTGTTTGCTTGTGTAAGACAATTCCTATATGGATTTAATTTAACGATAATTTTGTTGTTGTTGTTCCCACTGCTATCCCCTCCAAACTCTGACCTGTTTCTTTAGAACGGGTGAGAGTTTTCTGTTGTGTGGACTGGATTTGCGAGAGAACCTGGACTTGACTTCAGCTATCGATTGGAGTTCGAGTCAGACCCTTTGAGCAAATAACAATGGGCTCCACTTCATGAAAAACCTGGGCCTAACCTCAGCTATCGGCTGGAATTCAAGTCAGGCCCTTTTAGCAAATAACAGCTATCGACTGGAATTTGAGTCAAGCCCTTTGAGCAAATAACAATGGGCTCCACTTCGTGAAGAACCTAGGCCTAACCTCAGCTATCAGCTGGAATTCGAGTTAGGCCCTTTGAGAAAATAACAATAGGCTCTAGTTCATGGAGAACCTGGGCCTGACCTCCGCTATTGGCTAGAATTCAAGTCAAGCCTTTGGAGCAAATAATAATAGGCTCTGGTTCGTGGAGAACCTGGGCCTGACCTCAACTATCGACTGGAATTCGAGTCAGGCCCTTCGAGCAAATAACAATAAGCTCTAGTTCGTGGAGAACCTGGGCCTAATCTCAGCTACCAGCTGGAATTCAAGTCAGGCCCTTTGAGCAAATAACAATAGGTTTTGAGAGGCCAAGTATTCCTTTTCTAAATCAGCATTAGTTTTATTGAAAAATAGAAGAGTTTTACAAATGCTTTACGTCGTTACATTGGTCTATTGGTAGTAAATCTTTAAATGCTCCGCATTCCATGGGTGGGTTAGCCTTTTTACATTTAGTCCTTCAAGCTTGTACGTCCCTGGGCGCAATACTTCAATTACTTTGTATGGGCCTTCCCAAGTAGGTCTTAGAGTTCCTGCCCCATGTTCCTTAGTATTGAGCATCGTCTTCCTCAAGACTAGGTCTCCCTGCTGGAAGCATCTCTACTTTACTTGCGAGTTGTGGTACCTTGCTGATATCTACTTGTAGGTCGCCGCCCTAATTTGTGCCATATTCCTCTTTTCTTCGATCAAGTCTAGGCTCAAGCGCATCTGCTCATTGTTCTTGTCAAGACTAACGTACCTCACTCTAGGGCTTCGCTCTCCGATCTCCACAGGTATCACTGCCTCAGCCCCGAATGCTAGAGAGAAGGGGGTTTCTCCAGCTCTAGTCCTAGGTGTGGTCCGGTATGCCCACAAAACTTTCAAGAGTTCATCCACCCAGGCCCCTTTATGCATATCTAGCTTAGTTTTCAGGTTGTTCTTGATTACCTTGTTGACAGCCTCAACTTGTCCATTCGCTTGCAGATGAAACAGGGCAGAAAAGGCTGCCTTGATTCCTAGATTCGAACACATCTCTTTGTAGTTCTGGTTATCGAACTGCCTGCCATTGTCCATTACAATGGTCTGTGGTATTTTGAATATACACAAAATAGACTTTCAGATGAAATTTGAGGTTTTGGCCTCAGTTATTGTGGATAACGGCTCAGCTTTCACCCATTTGGTGAAATAATCAATCGTAACTATAGCCTACTTTTCCTGGTTTATACCCATTGGCAGGGGGGCAATGAGATCCACTCCCCACTGGGCAAAGGGCCACGGGCCACGGGCTTGTGATTGAAATGAGTTGTTCAGGGGACTTCCTAGGCACATTGGCCAACCTCTCGCAGGAATTACATTTCTCTACATGAATTCGTGCATCCTCCTTCATCGTGGGCCAGTAGTACCCCTGACGGAGTACTCTGTTAGCAAGTGATTGGTCACCTGAGTGATTGCCACAAATCCCCTCATGTATTTCTTTCAGGACATAATCGGCTTCGACTGCGCCTAAACACTTCAAGTAGAGGAGTGAGAAGCCCTTCTTATACAATACTCCATCTATCAAGGTATAGTACAGGGCTTTGTATTTCAAGCGCCGAGCTTTCAGCTTATCTTCAGGCAGGATTCCTTCTGTCAAGTATCTAGCTATTGGATCCATCCACTCAGATTTACCATCCACTTGGTTAACTGCCTCTTCCATCTCCTTGTAGCTCGGTTCCTTAAATGTTTCGAAAGCTACACTTCGTGTGAGCTTTGAGTCTGACACCGAGGCAAGTCTTGCAAGTAAATCGGCATCTACATTCTCTTCTATTGGTACCTGAGTGATTCAATAGTCTTCAAATTTTTCAAGCAGATCTCTTACCTTGGCCAAGTACGATATCATGCTGCTTTTTCTTGCCTGGTATTCGAATTTACATGCCTGACCACTAACTGTGAATCATTGTAAACTTGTAGCTTTTTGGCTCCCACCGATCCTGCCATCCTCAGGCCTGCAATCAAAGCTTCATACTTAGATTCATTATTTGTTGCCTTAAACTCGATGCGGATTGCATACTCGAGTTTAACATAATCAAGTCCTAGTGTTGTAAGTATGAATCTAGCCCCGCTTCCATGCTCGCTTGATGAGCCGTCCACATGCATAGTCCAGAATGTGGTTTGGTCTTCATGTCCCATTTCTTTTCCAGCATCTAAAGGTTAGTCCTCCGACCCTTTCAACTTGGTGAATTCGGCAATGAAGTTAGCAACTGCCTGGGCCTTAACTGCTGTCCTTGGGATGTAAGAAATCACAAATTGCCCCAACTCTATGGACCATTTGATTAATCTTCCTGAGGTTCCTAGCTTTTGAAGTACCTGCCTCAACAGATAACTAGTTGGGACAGTGATGGCATAAGCTTGGAAATATGGTTTGAGTTTTCGACAAAGCCAGGGCAAGCTTTTCTATGGTCGGGTACCTCGTCTCAGCATACACCATAGCCTTGCTGACATAATAAACCAGGTACTGAACTGAAGCTTCTTCGCGGATGAGAGCGGAACTAACTGCTGTCTCTGAGACTGTCAGGTACAAGAAAAGTGTTTCCCCGAATATTGGCTTGGACAGCAACGGCGCTAAGCTCAAGTATTGCTTAAGTTGAGTAAATGCCTCCTCGCATTCTTCTGTCCATGCAAAGCTCTTAGGTTCCTTCAGGATCTTGAAAAATGGCAGGCACTTGTCAGTCGCCTTGGACACAAATTGGTTCAAGGCCGCTATCCTCCCAGTCAGTCTTTGGACATCCTTGACCTTTGCTGGAAAGTCCATTTCTAAGATGGCCTTGATTTTGTCTGGGTTAGCTTCAATTCCCCTCTGATTTACCATGAACCCTAGGAATTTGCCAGAAGATACCCTGAAGACACATTTGGATGGGTTTAGCATTATCTTATGCTTCCTAAAAATGGAGAACATTTGACCCAGGTCAATCAGGTGTTCTGAAGCTTTAACACTCTTGCCCAGCATGTCATCCACATACACTTCCATGGTCATCCTTATCTGCTGGGCAAACATTTTGTTGACTAGCCTCTGGTACGTGGCCCCTGCGTTCTTGAGCCCAAACGGCATCACCTTGTAGCAATAAAGCATCTATTATGAACAAAGTTTTTTCTTGGTCCTGCGAGTGCATCTTGATCTTATTGTACCCTGAAAATGCATCACAGAAGCTATACAATTCATTACCTACCGTAGAGTCCACCAGCTGATCGATCTGAGGCAGGGGGAAGCTGTCTTTTGAGCAGGCCTTGTTGAGGTCTGTAAAATCCATGCAGACCCTCCATTTGTCGTTGCTCTTCTTGACGAGAACCACATTTGCTAGCTAATCCGGGTATAGCACTTCCCTGACAAGGCCTGCATCTAGTAATTTCTCTATTTCTACCCTAATCGCTTCATAACGTTCAGGGTTGAAGCTCTTTCTTTTCTGTCTGACTGGGCAGAAGTCAAGGTCGACATTCAATTTGTGAACTATAATCTTGGGATCAATACCTGGCATGTCGTCATGGGACCATTCAATCATTGAACTCGTCTGAGATCAGGCTCCTGATTTTAGTCGTTTTGGCATGATCGTCTACGTCCAGCTGTACCTTTAACAGATCTTCTACTGCTTCTCCTTTTATTATTTCCTTCCACTCGTCCTCTCTTCTTTCTAATTGAATGTCAGGCAGGTCTTCTTCCGGTATGATTTCCATCACTCCAGACTTTTCAGCAATCGTTGGCTCAGAGTGTTTGCACTCGGAAGTTAGTGTATTGTGAGGACAGGGCTCGAAGCATTTCTGCACGGAAGAAGATTTTTCCCTTTAGGGCTCCTTGAGGGAGGAATTTCTCCTTGTCTGCTCAGGGAATTCCTGTCCGGAGGTCGTCAGGCACATCAAGTGGTTGTGCCTCTCGTGCTGTGGATTGGGATTTTCCTGCCTCTGGCCCTGGAAAATAGCCAATGATTCTGTGTGAATGTTTTTGTCACGCAGGGATGTTGAGTAACATTTTCTTGACTCATGCTGGTCTCCACGAACACACCCGGCTCCTACCCCTGAAGTAAAAAACTCCATCAACAAGTGATAGGTTGAGGTTGTTGCCTTTAATGCGTTCAGGGTCGGTCTTCCAATTATGGCGTTATATGCTAATGGGGTCTTCATTACCAAGAAATTGGTCATCAGCGTGGATTGGTCAGGGGCATGCCCTACTGTGATAGGGAGTTCAATAGACCCCTCCGGAAACACCAATTCACCTGTGAAACCTGAGAGAGGGGTCCTTACCTGTTTGAGTGCTTCTCTTTTCAGTGCCATCGCGTCATAGGCTGAAGCATACAAGATATCAACCGAGCTTCCTGTGTCTATTAATATGCGGAATATCATGTGGTTAGCCACCTGCGCCGCTATCACAATTACACCATCATGTGGGTGGTGAATATTCCTAACTTCTCTATCATCAAAAGTTATTAAGAAAGGGTCCCCCCGCAATGCTTTGGGCTGCCTGGTCGCCATATTTACTTCAAACTGCTCTTGCGTGCCTCTAGCGTCCCTCGCATATGCTTTCCTGTTGGAGTTCCCCCCCATGCCTGGTCCTCCTACAATAGTTTGCACACTTCCATTAATCTCTCCTGGTCGGAATGGTATTACAGATGCATCATTCACTCTGGTTTGCTCATGTTTTGAAGATTCTGCTTGATTATTGGCTCCTGCCACAAACTCATGTTGGAGTTCCCCCCCATGCCTGGTCCTCCTACAATAGTTTGCACACTTCCATTAATCTCTCCTGGTAGGAGTGGTATTACAGATGCATCCTTCACTCTGGTTTGCTCATGTCTTGAAGATCCTGCCTAATTAGTGGCTCCTGCCACAAACTGCTGTAGGTGTCCCCTCTGAATGAGAGCTTTTATTTCTTCCTTTAATTCTGTGCACTAGTCGATATCGTGACCGTAGTCCCTATGGTATCTACAGTATCTCTTCTTGTTTCAAAACCGAAATGGAGTCTTGATCGGGAATGGTTTTTTCAACATGTTGCTTCCTTCAATTTTCATCAATACCTCTTCACACGTCGTGTTGAGTGGTGTGAACCTGCCTGGTCTGTCTTTAGTAAATCGAGGTCCCTGATTTCTTTCGTCATTACTCCTCTTGTTGCTCACGACCCCGTTCCTTTGGTTCATTCGTGAGTCATTTCGACCCTCATGTTCCTGCCTCGACCTCCTTCGTGATTCAATGATCTCTTCTGCTGAAATATGCTTGTGGGCCTCCACCAACATCTCAGGGAAAGTCCAAGGAGAATTTCTTGCTATTGAACGGATAAAATCTTCATCTCTCAAGCCATCCTGCATGGCCCGATCATCGTTTCCCCTTTCGACTTGCATCATAGCTTCTGTAAATCTCTAAACGAATGACTTCAGGGATTCGCTTTCCCTCCTAACAATTGAAGAAAAATGAGTAGGCTGCTTTTTTACCTGTCGAGCCCCCAGGAACTGGGCAGCAAAGGCATTTTCCAGTTGGCCGAAAGAGCCAATAGTTCCTAGCTTCAAACTGGTAAACCATGTTCTAGCCATTTCTTCGAGGGTCAGTGGGAAAGACCTGCACATGATTGCATCCTCAGCTCCCTCAAATTCCATCCAAACTCGGTAAGCCCCCAAGTGTTCTCCAAGGTCCGTCTGCCCCTCGTAGCGTTCCACATGGAGAATCTTGAAGTTAGGTGGGAGCGTTGCTTGCCTTATCCCTAATGTAAATGGTGAATTGGACTGGTTCCCTGTTGCATTGAGAGGCACATGCCCAAGCAGGGGAGCAAAGAGTTTCTCCCTTGAACCTGGGCTCCTGCCTCGGTGTAGGTATCTCTCACGGTGATGAGCCTTCTCCTCTAATCTTCTGCTACATCTCTTCTAATTTCATCTTCAAACTGCCTCCGTTCCCGGGCCCTGATGTGAGCCCTCTCCTTATTTAGGTTCCATCGCGTGTAGCGTTTGGGTCTCATCTCTTCTTGGACTCTGCCCTTGCATTCTCATCACGTGCCCTCCTTCTGGCATCGAAGGAGGCTCTCAGATTGCTCAAATCCAAGCCTTCATTAGGCGATGAGAAGGCTTCACTGATTGATCTGTGTTTCCAGCTTCCCTGCCTGTCCTGCGGAATATACGGGGAGGTTCTGACATCCCTTCTCACCTTTCCATCTAGTGGCCTTGAACGCTCATGCCTCGGTTCATTCCTTCCTCGGCCTCTGCCATCATTTCTCAGTACTCATCCTTCTCTGCGCTCCTGTAACCGTGCACGGGGATGTGGAGAATCCACAGGCGCTTGGCTCCTGCATGTCTGGGAGTGTTGCACTTGCTAGTTGTTTTGATTCTGTGCCATTTGTTCTATCAGCTGCTCCAAGAGGTTCTCCACGTCAGACAGGCAAGTCCTTTCAGATCGTGGGACTACCCTTTTGTCACTAAGCCTCAGGGGAGGTAGCTGCGACAACAAAGCTGTTGGCTCCCTGGGAACTGTGGCTTCCCGATGAGGAATAGTGTTCGTCCTCATGGGCTGCTTGTCCCTGACTTGCCTATTCGATGGCTCGGCGCCACTATTCTCCAGTCATGCATCTGGTTGATCCTCCATATCACACTCCTTATCCTAGTCGCAATAATGGTTCTGCCGCCAAACTTCTTCTCTTGGAGTCACGATTCTTCTAGATGATCCTTTTACCGGTGATTATGGTCATGCGTGATTTCTAAATCTTTGCACAACTTTAATATTTTTCTTCAGTTCCCACAGACGGCGCCAATGTTGTTGCCTGATTTTTGTCACTCTAAAAATCTAATATCACGCAGCACTTTCCTTGCAGGATCCTGGATTTCTTCCCTAACTCCTGCAATACAGAGCAATGGCGTTAGAGGGGGACCGGTGGTGTCACCGACGTTCCCACTCCGATGCCAAAGTCAATAACGGGCTTATTCTAAGAAACCCTTTTCAGGTTCCCCTCAGGTATTCCCACTGTGTAGAATGCCTCCAATTCCACACCGTGGGACCCTCTGGAAACCTGTCAAATGAACGATGGCTATTGGTTTAGGGCTATTAGAGAGTGTTTAGGGTTCAGATTCCCAGAAAACAATCCCCTTTACACTTACCTAATCTTACCTTAAGCACATGTTCCTAACGGCTTGGATGCTAGGGTTAAAAACTCTCATACGCTGGGATCGTGACACCTGAACTGAGAGGTAAGACAAGTATTGAACCCAAGAATTATTGCTCAATCAGGGTGGCTTTATTCATCCATGCTAAAGCCGCGTCTGGGCTTGCCATCGGCCTTGCCTGAAGGGCTAGGCTCTGCCTGTCCGTGACCAACGGGTCTCGTCCAATGTGGGTCTGTAAAGTTGTTAAGGGCCCTGGGAGGTTTTCTGACCCATACTCTAAAAATCCCCAGAACATTATTTATTTAGGCAATTTATGTATTTTGTATTGCAATTATTTTCAGCAATTTAATCAATCTATAAACAGATCTTTTATTCAAAATTCTTATATATATATATATATATTTCATAAAAAATATTAAAACATACATAATATATATATATATATATATATATAACATCCGCATGCTTTGTAGAAAACTAGTTTTATATAAATAAATATATATATATATATATTTGCTGAAAACCATTGCAAATTATATTAGACAATACTTGCCATCACACTAGCACGGAGGATTTCCTCCTTATCCTTTCTTGTGTTATTTTATTATTGGTCTATATATTATCATCATAGGATTATAACATTAAATGCATGTTCTTCCATTAATGGTGTGAGACTTAGTTATTAAATTCACGTACTTATGAATTTTTTAAAATATGCATGTTTTCCGTATCGGTTTTAATTATATGGGAAAAAAATGTGTTTCTTTGAAGGAAACATTTAAAACATGTATAATATTTTATCCCCTATAATACAAGTCAAAAAAACTTTTGATAAAAAGAATTAAAAATTGCAAATAAAATTAAAAAAACATATTTAAAACTATTTTATCTGTTAACGGCTTTTCAGTATACTCTAAAAAATTCCTTTTCTTTTCTCTTCATCGCTTTCATTAAAAAGCAACATTTCAATAGCTATGCAAGAATTTTCCATTTTCGTATCAATATTGTGTTAAAATAATTATATGTGGACTGGACATAATCAGGTGAACTCATTTATTGGGTTTCTGTGTTTCAATAATGGAATTGGAGACATTCATTAATAATAAATAAAGAGACCCATTGAAATCTATCTCTCTTAATTTTTTTGTGAGCCCATTAGACCAAAAAAATATAGTGCCTCTGTATCAATAAAGTCTTATATAATTGGGCTCATCTCTATTTTAAATAAATATTATTATATTTATTATTATTATTTTATGTGGGTTATAAATATGAGATGAAAGCCACTATTTTACATACAAATTATTATTTTGACCTAAAGAGAAGGAGGCTAGGTTGAGAAAGCATATTTCATAGAGGTCTCTTAACGTATTTATTATTTTGCAGTGATCAATGACAGAAAGCAATCAAACATCAGGAACATCAAATCAAGCACTTAATCAATTAATGGTGAACGGTACGTTTATAGATTTACATGCTATTGAATCACATGAGATCTATTATTTTTAACATATTGTTGATGTTACGTTACTAATGTTTAAAGTTTAAACTGTTATATTAAATAATTGTTGATTGCTTACATTGTCTATTTATTTTTATAATAGATCAAAATATTATTATCTTGTTCATAATAATAGTTTTTTATTATTTTTATCATTTTTTTTTTATTACATAACGTACTTATGTACCAAATTTAATAAATTTCTGTTCCTATATTTTTTAACCAAATTTATACTATATTTTTACATTCTAACAAAGGATTTATACATGTACGTATAATATATGTAATTTTGCCTTTCCAAATTTTACTGCCTTTTCGAATTTTACTAACTATGGTGTGAGATATATAATTAATTTTTTAAATAATTATTTTTAACTGCTCATTACCAATTTTATGGGATCTAGTTGTTGCTAATAATTAAAAATAGTGCTAAACATTAATTATTATTATTATTTTTTTTTTATATAAATGCTTTATTATCTAATGTAACCTCTTTTTTTCTCTCAAATTTTGTATTAATTATATCAAGATATTTTTCAAAATTTCTGGACTTGTGTCTATTATTTGGTCATTCCTAATTTCCTCATCATGTTGTTAAAAGGGTGACAATTTTGCCACATTCGCATGCATGTCCGAGGCAACATTTATGCGTGTCCGAAGCCTCAAATAAATCCAACTTCTATTTGGAATAAGAAGTGCCAAGACACATGCCGAGGCATTGGCGAAGCAAAGAAATGTGTCCGAGGGAGATCGAAGTGTGAAATGTCAGAGGGAAATGTTCGTGTCTGAGAAGTTTTTCCCTCAAAATACTCACAGAGTGTCCAATGCCTCCACCATCGCTCACTCTCAAAAGTTTATACCTGGTCAAATGATTTGACCAAAGTAATCACCAAAGAAGAAACTGAGGCTCGTCACGCAAAATAAGATACCTATCATTACCCCTTTAGATAAGGCAGAAGCATGCAGCAAAGAAAAGCTTAATCAAGCAATATTTTAATAAGTGAGTTCAGGTACAATCCAAAATGTCTTTCCCATTTTAGGTAGTTATAGTTGTATTCCTCAGTAGTCACTATCTGGTAGGTAGATTGATTTTATCCGGATGTGAAATAATATTGTGTTTTTGTTAATTTCAATATCTCTATAAATACATAAATGAAATATTGAATGAAGTGCTAAGATTTTTACACAACAAACTATATTCTCTCTTTATCTTTTTCCTCAAGCAAAATAAAAAAATCAAAACAAAGCAAAACCAGAGAATTACTAACCTTTCTCTCTAAGAATATCTCAGCCAAACATATAAAAATTCAACAGATTTTGTATCAGAGCAATAAAGATCTGGTGAGGTGTGTATCTGAGTCTCTTTTTACCTTATCCAATATACCAGAAAATACCGAGGCACATATCTTCATAAAAAAAAAAAAAGCATCTTCAAGCAATTCCGCTGTAACACTACCTATCTTTGGTGGACAAAACTATGTTATATGGAGCATAAAGATGAAGGCATATATCAAGGCCTTCAGTCTTTGGGATGTGATAAATGCCGGTAGAGAACTCAAACTGAAAGAAAATCCAACACTTGCTCAAATCAAGTTTCATGACGAGGAAGTGGCTAAGCATTTCAAAGCACTAAATGCTTTGCACTCATATGTAAGTGATACCGTATTCACAAGAATCATGACTTGTGAAACGGCCAAGGAAGCTTGTGACAAGCTTCAGGTAAAGTTCCAAAGTAGTACAAGGATAAGGTAGATGGAGATCCTTAACCTGAGAAGAGAGTTTGAGACAATAAAAATGAAGAAGTTCACAGCTCAACTACTCAAGGTGGTGAACCAAAGTCGAGTTCTAGGAGAGGAGTTGAAGGACCAAAAGATTGTGAAAAACGTTCTGGTGAGTCTACTAGAAAAGTTCGAGTCCAAGATATATTCTCTAGAGGAGTCTCGAACTTTGAGCAAGATCAGTCTCTCGAAACTGATCAATGCCCTCCAAGCTACGAAACAAAGGAGACATATAAGAAAAGAGGAGTTTATAGAGAATGTTTATTACTCCAGACAAAGAAAGTAGACAACAATTTCAACAACAAAGACGTCTGAGGCAAAATAATCGGAGGTTTATGACAAATTCTGAGGGCAGAACCTAACAAAACACAACTTAGAGGAAACCTTCCACCATGCCCTCATTGCAGGAAACTCGGACATGATCCAACAAGTTGTTACTGGAGACCCGATGCGCAATGTACAAAGTGCATCATAGTGGTCATGTGGAACGGGTATGCAAACAAATGCCCGAGCCAAGACAAAATGTTTGATCCCACTTTCAAAGACAAAGGGGTCCGAGGCAATGAGATCTGAGACAATAAGCCAATGTTGTCAATGAAGAAGTGGATGACCATGAGGTTGAGAACCTCTTTGTTGCTACATGCCTAGGCGTATCCGAGGGAGAGCTAGGCTGGGTGGTTGACAGTGGTTGTTCTAACCATATGTCATACAATAAAGGATGGTTCAAAAATATGGATAAAAAATTCAGAATCAATGTGAAGATAGGAAATCGAAGCTACATGGATGTGGAAGGAATAGGAGACGTAGTCATAAATATGTCAAGATGTAACAAAATCATACAGAATGTCCTTTACATTCCCTCTTTATGTGAGAACCTATTAAGTGTAAGATAGTTTCTAGAGAAGAATTATACACTTACATTCTTGGACAAGACATGCTCAATAATAGACTCAAATAAAAATGAAGTGTTTAAGGTAGCTATAAAGAACAAGAGCTTTAGGATTGACCTAGACCAAACCTTGAGTACCAAAGCTAAAAACTTGTTTCAGCTTTGGCACAAAAGGCTTGGACACTCTAGCTACCAAGCTATCAAGAGAAACTCTACCTTAGATAAGGATATGCCTAAGGTGAGTGAGGAAGAAAGAATGTGTGATGTATGTTAGCAAGGGAAACAAACAAAACTACATTTTCCAAAGGTCAGCATCGGAAGAGCCAGGAACAAGTTAGAGTTTATTCACTTGGACATTTGTGGTCCAAAGAGCATACCCTCTCTACATGGAAGTAGATATTTCCTCACTTTCATAGATGATTATTCACGGATGTGTTAGGTATACTTTCTAACTCAAAAATCACAAATGTTCGAGAGGTTTGATGAATTCAGGAAGCTGGTGGAGAATTAGTCTGAATGTATGCTAAAAAATATAAGTTCGGATAATGGAGGAGAATACACTGGTCATAGCTTCAAGCAAATTGCAAGGACAGAGGAATCATACATCAGTTCACTACACCATACACACCACAACAAAATGGTGTGTCCGATAGAAGAAACCGTACTATCATGGAGATGGCTCGGTGCTTTCTCTTTGAAAATAAAATGTCGAAAAAATTTTGGGTCAAGGTAGTCAATACCTCAACCTACATCTATAACTGTATCTACTCCAAGACCGTCAGAGACAAGACTTCGTTTGAGCTTTGGCATGGATACAAGCCCTTTTTGGAGCACCTAAAGGTCTTCGGTAGTGTATGCTATCTTCATGTGCCCGAAGAGAAGAGAGATAAGTTAGACAAAAAGGCTCAGGTTGGTGTCTTGGTCGGATATACTGAAGTGACTAAGGGTTTCCAAGTATACAACATTGAAATTCAGCAGTATACATTATCTATATAATGTCATCTTCTAATTTAATATATTCAAAAAAAAACATACAAATATTGTTCTGATAAAGTAAAGATGTAGTAAAGATATTATGATAAAGATATTGTATTTAGGAATATATATTATCTATATAATGTCATCTTATAATTTAAATATGTTTTAATTATTTTTAAATAAACCCTAAACTTCTTGTAAGCCAAGACGTGAAGTTTGATGAAGAGATGAGATGAGATTGGAGTAAGGAGCAGTTACGCCTGACTGGACATGCTGATGTCCAAAATAACAACAACAATAACTATAACAACAATAATGATGATGCCAAAATCAACATTGAAATTCATAAACTTCTTGTAAGCCAAGAAATGAAGTTTGATGAAGATATGAGATGGGATTGGAGTAAGGAGCAGTTAGCCTAAGTGGACATGTCGATGTACGAAACAACAACAACAACTATAACAACAATAATGATGATGCCAGAATCAACGGTGATGGCCGAGACATTCCAAATGTCTGAGACATCAATGATGAGGATGATGTTCGATACTCTGATGACGATGATGTCTGAGAGATGACCATAGGCTCAGACCTAGACATAAGAGATGGAAAAAGGGGGACCCAACCCTTGAATGAAATATATGAAAGGTACAATGTTGCCCTTAATGGTCCGACGATAGTTTAAAAAGCCTTTGAGAAAAAAGAATGGAGGGATGCAATGAATTCCAAGATGGAGATGATAGAGAAGAATACCACATGGAGCCTAGTGACCAGATCGAAGAAGAAACATATTTTTGGAGTCAAATGGATTTTCCGAACCAAGTATAATCCAGATGGATCCATCAAAAAACACAAGGCTAGGTTGGTAGTGAAGGGTTATGCTCAGCAAGTTGGTGTTGACTATGGGGAGACCTTTGCCCATGTTGCAATAATGGAAACTATCTGACTCATTCTTGCAATTTCAACATGCAATCAATAGAAGGTTTTCCATTTTAATGTGAAGTCAACATTTCTTAATGGGTTGCTGAAGGAAGAAGTGTATGTCCAACAACCTGAGGATTCATAATCAATGGAAAAGAAGATAAAATCTATAAGCTTCACAAGGCTTTATAGGGACTGAAGCAAGCTCCGAGAGCTTGGTACAAAAGAATTGACGGTTACTTGCTGAAGCAAGGATTCATAAGAACTCCGAACGAACCAACCCTATACGTGAAGAGCCAATGAAGCATGGTGGTGGTCTCTCTTTATGTGGATGATCTACTGGTGATCGGAGGCAACTTAGAAGAGATTGAGAAGTTTAAAGTTGACATTGAATATCAGTTTGAAATGTCAAGCTTGGGAGAGGTGAACTATTTCCTCGAAGTGGTGGTCACACAAAATGTCTGAGGCATCTTTATCTCTCAAGAAATATATATCAATGACCTATTGAAAAAGTTTTACATGAACAGATGCAATTCCATGGCAACGTCGATGAACCAAGGAGAAAAGTTTCTCTAGGATGATGGCACTCCAAAGGTAAATCCCTCTACCTTTAGGAATTTGATCAGAAGTTTACTTTATGTTTGTTCATCTAGACCAGATATTATGTATGTCGTGTGTGTCTTATCTCATTATATGGAAGCCCCTTCACAAGCTCACTATAAGGGAGCTAAAAAAATTCTGAGGTATCTGAGAGGAACTAGCCACTACGGAGTGTGGTATGAAGGAAATGTATAAGGATTTCTTAATGGCTTTTTGAGTAGTGATTGGGTCAAAAGCATGGATGACATGAAGAGTACTTCAGCGTACATGATTACCCTTTGAAGCGGTCCATTCTAATGGAGCTCCAAGAAGCATAGCACTACTGCTCAAAGCACAGCCGAGGCATAATACATAGCATGCTCGGCTGCAGCAAATCAATGCATATGGCTGAGAAAACTGGTGAAGGATTTAGGTGATGAGCAAGGAATAGCAACTATCATCAAATGTGACAACACTTCAGCAATTTCTATTGAACATAATCCGGTTCAACATGAGAGAACGAAGCACATACCAGTGAAATACCATTCACTGAGGGAGTTTGAGGCAAATGGAGAAGTAAAGTTCGAATATGTCCGATCAGAGGACAACATAGCTAATATATTTACAAAGCCTCTGCTAAAGAACAAGTTTGAGGCATTGAGAGATCTTCTCAATGTCTTGGGCAAAATTCCCAAGGAGGAATGTTAAAAGGGTGGCAATTTTTCCTTACTCGCATGCATGTCCAAGGCAACATGCATGGTATCCAAAGCCTTGAATAAGTCCAACTTTTGTTTGAAATAAGAAGTGTCGAGACACATGCCAAAGCGAAGGCGAAGCAAGAAATGTCAAAGCATCGACGAAGCAAAGAAATGTGTCCGAGGGAGACCGAAGTGTGAAATGTCCGAAGGAAACATTCGTGTCTGAGAAGTCTTTCTCTCGGAATACTCACGGAGTGTTTGATGCCTCCGCCATCACTCACTCTTAGAAGTTTATGCTTTGTCAAATGGTTTGACCAAGGTAATCACCAAAGAGGAAACTGAGGCTCGTCACACAAAGTAAGATACCTACAATTAGTTGTATTCTTTAGCAGTCACTATCTAGTAGGTAGATTAATTTTATCCGGATGTGAAATAATATTTTGTTTTTGTTAATTATAATATCTCTATAAATACATGAATGAAATAGTGAGTGAAGTGCTAAGATATTTACACAACAAAATATATTATCTCCTTATCTTCTTCCTCAAGCATAATTAAAAACAAAGAAAAGGAAAACCAAAGAGTTACTAACATTTCTCTTTGAGAATATCTCAGCCAAACGTACAAAAATCCAACACATGTGTAGGGTTGTCTTTTGTTTTGTTTCTAGATTATTTGTGTGTGATGTTGAGCACGTGGTGCTTGCTTCCAAGTCGCTTTGGATATGATCTAATTTGGTGTCTTTAAATTTTAGTGCGATGGGGTAACATTGTATTTGATTTCTTGTTTGGGAATGGATTTTGCGTTTTCAGATTTGGTGGCTCATCTTGGGCATGCTTACTTTTTTCTTTTTTCTTTTTCTTTTTCTTTTTTTTTTTTTTTTTGTAAGTGAAAATTTAGGTTTTTTTCTAGGTTTTTATTATCTTTACTTGTTGTAAGGCTATCCTTGAGGACTTTTCTTGAATTGTTCATTTTTTTTCACTTTTTAATAATATTGTCTGGATTTTGAGTGGTTTTCTATCATATTATTATTCAAATCAAATAGCTAATTTATTTTTTAGGAAATTGCTAAGATTGTTATTTTCATTTTTTTCCTTTATAAATGAATATGTATATCATAATATTATTAGGATAATGGTTCGACATAAATATCATAACATTATTAGATAATAGTTAAAATGTATAAATGCATTTTAGTACCCTCTAAAATTAAATTTGCTCACTTAGGGGTCTCTACAATTAATTTGTTGGGTGTAGGTAAATGATGGAGTTTTTGGGACTTGTGATCTATTTTCAAGTGGCCATATAGGTAGAGTTCTGCCGTATACATTTTGCAGCTGATAACTTGTGAAATAGGGAACAGAAGTCAAAGTCTGGATCATTTTTTGTTGTGTATATGTTTGGTTATGAGCATGTTGTGTATGGTGCAATTGTCAACATGCGCTCTGTTTTGGTATTGTATATGAAATATGTTTGATGAATTATATAGACTTGTAGTGGAAAAATTTTCACTGAAGCATGAAAAATGTTAACTGCTGCAATGAAGAATTTTTTACCCCTTTATATAAAATGTGGTACTGATAAAACCATTTTATAAAAGTGTTGTTTGGCTACTCTTTATATATCAATGGAACAGCCCCTAAACTCTAAAACGGAAAAGAATATATAAAAAAAATTGGACAGTAACTATAACAAATGCTATATTATGTTGGTGTACTGTCACAGGTCCGTCACAAATGTTATATTGTGACGACTCATATCGGACACGAATTGATTGCAATATTGTACATCTCTCATAAATGACGGTGAACCGTCACAAGGTCGTCACAGATGTTGTATTGTGACAGAAAAATTCAGACACAACAATGCCAAATTTTAAGGTAGTCATCGTACATCTCACGCTATATATGTGACGGTCAACCGTCACAAAGCCATCACAAATAGTCTACTGTGATGGTTGTTTCAACCACAAAAACAATGTAGTACAATAATAATGATCATAAGTAACGCTATATAGGCCATCACAGACAATGTACAGTGACCGCTGACCGTCACTAAAGCGTCACAGATGATATAATGTGACGGATCATTTCGGACACTAAACAAGAGCATTACAACACTAATCATTATAAGTGACGGTATGTAACTCATCACATAATGAAACTGTGATGGTAACTCATCACATGTTCATGACAGATGGTATACTGCGACAGATTCAATATCAGTCACACTTAACATAAAATGACGGAATGTTGTCACTGATGGTTCATCTACGACGGAACACAATCTGTCATAGATTCCTCTCCGGTGGTGATTCTCCGGTGAGTGGGAATATTTGTGACGAAGTTAACCCATCACATAATGAAAGTTTTTTGTTACGGGGTGAACAATAAGTCGTCACTAAACTTCTTATGTCGAACCTATTGCGACTGCCATGTGACAGATTTTTACCCGTCACATAAAGTGGTTTTAGCGATGATTCCGTCACATATACTATGTTTTGTGAATAATTTTCAGCCATCACAAAAAAGCCGTTTTTCTTGTAGTGAATACATCGAAACACAAATAAGTTATACATGTTAAAACGAAAAGACATATAAAGAATTCAACCAAGCTTTGCTTATGAAAGTGCACCCAAATTAATGATTTTTACAGATATTTATGTAAAGTAAATGATATTGGTGTGGGCGTTAAAGGATAGCCTTTGAGTTCAAAACAATGTTAGCTCAAAGAAAATGGCATTTTCTTGTGCTAGTGTGAGCAAACTTCATGAAAGTAATCTTTCTAGAGATTTCTCAATCCTTTTCACGTTAACTTACCTCTTAGTTTTAATAATGTAATTTTATGGAAACTTGGTTCAATTATCCTAGTATAGAACTCATAGATAAAATCAAAATTAAAGTCAAACAAAAGCAAGTTTCACATTAAGAGTTGAATAAATTATGCATCATGTAAAACATATCGGCAGATTTCACATTAAACAGATTTCATATTTATTCTACCTCGACTCTTAACTTCATAACCTTAACTTGATTACATTTCCATACCCAGAAAGAAAAGAAAAAAAAAACATACACACACATACAAAAGAGAAGCGTTTATTGTTACTAAGATGATCAAGCTACAATACTTTTTGAATTCTACTTTATTGTCCCTTGGTGTTGCTATGGAAACCCCTCCTGCAATATTCAAACAAAATATGACTTAGCAATCTGAAGAAAGAATCTAGATTTTTCAGAGAGAAAAATAATAGTTTTCAATGAATTTTGAAGCTAGATAAAAACGAAGAGGTGGAGAGAGAATAGAACGGTAGAGAGAGAAGTAGGGGTTTTCAATGGATCAAAAAAAAGAAAAAGAAAAAAAAAATAGGGGTTTTCAATTGATTCAGGAGAAGAAAAAGAAAAAAGAATCTAAAAGTGGGTATGTTCGAAGAAGAAAAATGTATCTATGCAGAAGAATATGATATGTACTAAGATGTATTAGTAATATATCTTGGGCTATAGTAAAAAACTAAAAGATGTATGACATAATACAATACGACAACATTAGCAAAGTTAATACAATGCATTCCTCTTATACAAGCTAATACATTGTTCCAAACATAGCCTGTGTTTAAATTAGTTATTAATGTACATTGCTCAATAGAATTAAAAAAATAAAAAAATAAAAAAAATAAAAAAAACCTAGCTAGCTAGAAAAATAAATGAGAAATAGAATAAAATATTACCTTGGAATATTTTAAAAGGAAAACTTCTTCACCTTTGAAAATGATAGTTTTGGAGTAAAGTTGTTCATAAACCAATTTTAAAAATCTATCCAAATAAATGACTATTAGAATTTTAGAAATATCAATTTTATTCCACCATCTAATTCATAAACAAGACGTGCCCTAAAAAATTTATTGGCTATCTTATATATTTTACTAATTTCAAAAGAAAAAATAAAAAAAATAAAAATCTTCAAATTTCCTACCTCGATGTCTAGTGGTAAAAAAAATCTTTAAATTTCCTACTCCAGTGTCTGATGGCAAAACAAATAAAATCTCATAAATTTGAATTCTTCATCTCCAAAATCAAAACGTTATATAGCCAAAGTCTTATAAAATCAAAAACATATAACATGAAAAATAAAAATAAATAATAAAACAAAAACAAATATAAAAATTGAACATATTCTCATAGAATAAACTTTCGAGATCTATACATTGTATTTTTATTGTTATGTTATACTTGTAGGTCTACCTAGAACGGATCCAAGAGAGACCAGCTATGGCCATGGCCTCCCTCAAATTTTCTAAAACGTCCCTACTTGTACAAATGAAATTTCTAAAAAAATCCTTAGTTTTGTATATAATAGGTATACTTTATTACATTGTGGCCTTCATAAAACAAATAGAGTAATGCTAGAATAAATTGATGACACGTATATAAATAGTAAATTTGTTGGTAGACTATGTAATACTCTCAAGGCTCGTTTGGTTCGTCATATTAGATTAGATTGTGCTGTAATGTATTGTATTGTGTTGGAATGTGTTGTATATTACAGCTCATGTATTTAGTGTAAAATTGTATTAAATTGTATATACAATAAAATATTTGGTACACTTTTGTATTGTATTGGATTATTTTATTAAAATTAAAAAACTTTAACTTTTATTTTTTATTAAAGCTTTTAAATTTTTATTTCTAACTTTTATTCAAGCTTTTAATTTTTAACTTTTAACTTTTAAATTTCAATTTTATTAAAGTTTTTTATTTTTAATATTTAAATTTCTAATATTTATTGTTGATGACTATACTCATTACTGCTACTCTAATAATATATAAAAAAAAAATTACAAGAGTATTTGCTCTCATAACAAAGTTTACGATATCAAAAAGTTAATATTATCCATAAAAAATTTCATTAGAGACTATACTGAATATTCATAACAAAGTTCATAATATTCAATAAAAAGTTCACAATATCACAATATTCAATAAAAAGTTCACAATATTCAAAAAAAAGTTCATAAATAAAAAGACTTAAAAAAAATATATCAAACTAGTCCTCCAAACTTGGTGGCTTCATATTTAGTTCATGAACTTCTCAATTGTTTAAGTAACATTGTCATAAATATCTCTCTAATTGCACCTTCAGTAAACTTGAATGTTGCTAACATGTGAGGCTCTTTAATCAAAAGAACAAGGACATCAAGTTGGTCCTCCGCAGAGAGTATTTAATTCATTAGAAATGTTAGCATGATCTAAATGACCTTTGACAAGAGTATATGATACCACTTTCAATTGCTCAACTTGTCAAACATTTGAGACAATGAAAAATAAAGTATCATCAAAATTGTTAGGATTGGCTTTCTTTCTCTCTTTTTTTGTGGAACTAGCAGTTGACCTACTTTGCAATGTCACTAGTGTGCTCTCTGCTACATCATGCCTATTAAAATTTTCTTCTTCTCTATTTAACTCTTCAACCAATCTACCAATTCCTTGCCCAATTGCTCTATATTTTCTAAAAATATTCGCCAATCTGTCATATATGAGAAAATGTTTACCTCTCCATCTTTCAGCGTCATTGTTCTTTTACAATACAAATTATTAAAACTAATAATATTGGTATAATATACATATTATATATATACAAATATTGAATATAGTAGTTTTAAGTAAAACATGGACATAGTTGTTCCGTGCCTCACCACTATCCACCTCAATGCATTTTAGAACATCATTCCATGCAAATCCACTTTTAGTATTATTCAAACAAATATGGTTTTTCTAAAACTATATAGTTTCCACTCAAGTGTATTACCAACCCAATCACAAAGTCACAATTGAAATTCTATTGCAATAGGTTCTATAATTATAAAACATTTAATATTAATTTTTGTTTTATATCTACTAGTTACTTTAACAAAATAAACATTCAAATGACTTTTTTTTTCTTTCTAATAGCTAATAACAATAACCGTCATAATAAAAAATATTTATGTAATAATAAAATATAAAAGATAAAATAAATAATAAAATGAACAAGAAAATATTAATCAATCTCTATTATTTTGTTTTGTTTTCCTTACTCCTTATTCATTGTAAATGCATTGCTCTTTTACTAACTACTATTAAAGAAAAACTTATTTTTGTATTACTTAGAATTTTTCTTTTTTAAATTATTACATAGAAATAAAAAAAAAATAAAAAAAAAAAGAGATAATAGTATCGATTATTCATCATAATTCATAAAAGTGCAATATGCATTGTAAAACTATATATCATAGAATCACTAAAAATACAAATTCAATTGCCCTGTTTATAATTTTGTAGTATATATACTATATAATCTTGTAATGACTGAGCTTGCTCCCTATCGATGAATCATGCTTCGAACACCTAGACCAGCAGCCACTTAGTCACGTCTGTCCTATTTATAATTTTATAGTATCTATTATATATGTTACATATTGGAAAAGTTTTTATCTTTAATCGTTTTTAAAGTTACATATAAATATATATATATATATATAGTCCTAACAATTATTTTTTTTTTGCTTTATTTGTTTTGGCGATTAGAATTTTACTAATCTTATGAGAGTATGCATTTATACTATTTTAAAAACTGGGAATTTATAATTTTTATGTAGATGAAGATAAAATAACAAGGCATGTTTGGGTTTGGGACTATAATCAAAACCTTAACTGGAAATTTTCCATTTTCACGGTTAATACTTAATTATGTCTCCAAATTCAACGCATTTGAGAAATCAATGCTTAAAACAATAGATTAAATACATTTTAGTATTTTTAAAATTTAATTCGTTCATATAAATGTCACTACTATTGATTTAAGCAATTAATACTTTCACATTACAAAAAAATTTATTTTAGATTAAATCTAATAAATTTTGTTAGTTATTTCACTTTAGTTTCGTTTTAATTTTTTTCTTTATTAATTATTTAAAATATTAAAAATAAATTTCACCTAATTTTTTCTATGTAAAAACTTTTATGCTATCTTAAATTGCTAAACAATTATTATTTATCATGAATTTTTTTTATCCCACTAGTTTTTCATTATGAAAATTTGTTTTATACTAACAAATTTAATCTAAAAAAAATTTCTTCAAATTTTTTTTTCATCCTAAAATTGCAAAAAAAATATATATATATTTATTATGAAAACTTATTTTTTTCCTATATATTTTTTTCGTCTTATTATTTTTCACCATGGACCTTTTTCATCCAAAAGAAAAAATTAGAAGAAAAAATATTTTAGGATTAAAAAAAACTTTAATAATGAAAAATTATATAGGTTGGAAAATTTCATGAGCGAAAATATATATACAAGGTGAAACAAATTTTCATGGTAAATAATTTTTTTAGCAATTTAGGATGGAAAAAAGTTTAGATAAAAAAGTTTAGAAGAAAATAATTTTTATCAATTAAGATAAAATAAAAAATTTTAGATGAAAAAATTAAGTGATTTTTTTTAATTTTTTAAGAAAAAAAAAATGAGATAGTACTAAAGTGTATTAAGTAACAGAATCTGTTAAATTTAACTAAAATTGAAATAAAATGTAATTTTTTATAAATATGAAAATTTTAATTGCTCATATTAATGGTAATAACTTTTATATGAACAAATTAAGTTTTAAATGGAATAAAAAATACATTTAACCCTAGAAAAAATTACCTTTATAAATTGGCCTCCTTTAAGAAAATTTTTGGATCCTTGTCAGCCCTTGTTCTACCCTTTTCAATACATGATATTTTGGTTTTACTATTGCTCGACCATTGGAATTGAGTGAGAACTCAACCTTTCAAGCACGAACGGCAACTTACAAATTAAATATATGAAAAATTAAAACCCATAAGATAAATTAAACCCCATAATAATATTAAATTAATATCAATTATTAATTACAATTATTGATTTTTTTCCTAATAAAAAAACTATTGATTTTTTTCAGATTAGTTTAATTATGTGGGTTTATCTTTTAAAATTAAATTTAAAGTGTTGATAAATTTTAAGGATAATATTATCGGATTTAACCTAATGAAAGACAAACTATGTATACTAAAATTCTAAGGTAAAATGAACCCTATATTAAGTTCAATATATCACTAACACTTCTTAAAATATCACCTCCTAAAGCAAATCAATAGCTAATAAAAATGATAAAAGAAGATAAAGAAGATCGTGATAGTTTTTTTTATTATATTGGTCTTCGTGTGTGAATTTATATATATTTATATATGTATGTGTACGTGAATACATATGGTTCCATTTACCAAAAAGAATACATATGGTTCTGATGCCACAGTATAGATTAATCTGATTAACTATTTTGGACGTGTCTCATTAATTAGATATATTTACCAATTATAATAGATTACACAATACAAGTACATATAATTCGTCAAATATAATTATATATAATTCATCAAATATGAACGATAGATTAAGACCTATCCACCTGCCAAAATTATATATGCATATATTATATCCCATTGAGGGCTTTTTTTTTTTCTTTTTGTTTTTCTTTTTTTGGTAGAACCCATAGAGGTGCATAGAGTATAAAAGTAGTCCGTAATAATGAGGGGATGACAAGGCCAAAAGAGGACTGATGAAACTGATCGACAAAAACATGCTCTTTTTGTACGCAATTAAAGATTGCATTCACTAGAAATTGACTTTTCTTTCTTAGTTGGGGTGTTTTAAAACACACGTAACAAAATATATATATATATATATGAATTGATAAAGGTGTAAAATATTACTGATTTTCTTATTTATATAATTTAAATATAGATAAATAATTTTTTAAATAGATAAATTAAATATTATTATATAATTAATTATATCATTTGAGAAATAAATTTTTATATTTTTGGAACAGTGCAGCCTGAATTATAAAATGGCTCACATTTTGTCCTTTGTACATAAACCGATTCCGTTGGCTTCCTTTCTTTAAACTCATTGTAGTCCAGGAGACAATTTAGGTAGTCCAGAATTGATCAATTCTTAAATGCACTGGGTATTGGCCCTTTTTTTTTTTTTTTGGTGAATCACTGGGTATTGGCTTTAGATGCATCAAATCATTACAATTTTTATAAAAATCCACATTTAAAAACCCATGGTTATGCCCCATCCAAAATACACACATATTTACGAAAGTATCTCAAACATCATCAATCTTTCCATTAATCAAGCATAAAAAACAAGTAAAACATTTTTAAAAATTCATAACAATTTTTTTCTATACCAGAACTAAATTTGTCCTAAAGGCCATTTGAACTGAACCAGTCCTAATGCCTCAGTTTTTTTTATAATATATCTTTGATTATTTTGGTCATGAAATAAAAACTCAAATAATAAAAACATGACATTTATCGAATTTTATTTGACAGAATTAACCGTTTTATGGTGGTAATGTTTATTTTTTTACAGTCCTAGAAGCTTTCATGCAATAATAATAGTACATATAACAAATGAGAGGGAGTGGATAATTCAAAAGGCATGATTGATTTTAAAAAGTCATACACGGAATCTACACCACTTGTGAAAATAACTGAGAAAAGTTATTAAAAAGAAAACTTTAGTCTAAGCGTCTAATCTGCATCGAAAGTGCCGGCCAATTTGACTGTTCCTTAAATTGCCCTTTTCTGGTTGTTGTTTACCTTTGCCGCATCTTCATGACAAAGAAGTTTCAAGGATTGCCAAGATAGCTTTTTATCTCTTTGGGGACAAATTACAGCCACGTACTTCATTTCATTTCCTCAGTTTCATTTTTGGATCATTTTTTATGGGGAAAAATAGAAAATAAAAAATTGATGGCTCAATAATGGTTTTTTCTTTTTCTTTTTTCAATGGAAAAAATAAAAAATTGGTGAACTTTAAGAGGTTTCTAGCTGTTTGTAAAATTCAATATTTAATAGCAAAAAAAAAATCTCGAACTCACTTGTGAAAGTCTCTATTAGGCCCCATTATGTTATTATTATGTTAGTAAAAAATTGGTGAACTTTAAGAGGTTTCTAGCTGTTTGTAAAATTCAATATTTAATAGCAAAAATAAAATCTCGAACTCACTTGTGAAAGTGTCAATTAGGCCCCATTATGTTATTATTATGTTAGTACTAACAACACTTTATAATTTAAAATAGGTCTTAATACATTTTAATATTTTTTTAAAATTGAATTTGTTTATGTAGGTTATTACAATTAATTTGTATAATTGATATTTTCTAATTTGAAAAAAATTATATATTTGTCCAATTTAGTTAATATTGACAAATTTTGCCAACTTAAAAGTTATATGCATAGCACATGACTTTCAAAATTGATTCTTTTATTTTTATTATACCAAAAATTTAAAAATAAAATATGAAAAAAATTAAAATTTATTTATGGCTTCTTTTTTTTAATTTTTGATACAATTAAAAATGAAAAAAATTAATTTTGAAGGTAACTTCCTATTTATGGAATGTTTAAGTTGACAGAATTCATCAAATTTTATTAAATTGAATAAAAGTGCAATTTTTTTTAAATTACAAAGTACCAATTATACAAATTAATTGTAAGCACTCCTATATTAATAAATTCAATTTTAAAAAATACTAAAATGCATTTAGACCTTATAATATAATAATTCTATATCAAAATTGAACCATTTGGAAATTAAGGCAATTAAGTTAAAATAGAAAGGTACTAACCGAGAAAATATTTGTCAATAATGATCACCTAGCAAATTTAGAAATCTTCCAATTAAGGATTGTAAGTTTGAGTCTCTATCTCAGAGTTCTTCCGGAACAGTTTAGATGCAAAAGTCATATTTTCTAAGCTAATAGTTTAAGTTTGAATTTTTCCATTTCAAATATAAAAAATATAAAAAATAAAAAATCAATAATAATTATGTCCATAAAACAATTATATAATTATCGTTTTAACATGATTATTTATAGCTGTTATAATGATGATGATAATAATAATAATAATAATAATAATAATAATAATAATAATAATAATAATAATAATAATAATAATAATAGTAAAGGTTAAATACATTTAGTCTATTGAATTATTATATGTTTTGCATTTTAGTCCAATTCTTTGATTTTGTCTAATAAATTTGGCAAAATTAGACATACACAATAGTTAAAAATAAAATAAAACTGTATTTTAATAGAGTTACATTAGTTGAGAATCATTAATTTCATAAATTCATAAATCGAAAACACATAATTGGACTAAGGTAATAAATAAATAAA
>QANX01002537.1:8945-20905 GCA_003254975.1 Ochetophila trinervis | reverse complement strand
TTTTTTTTTTTTTTTTTTTCATTCGGAGGTAAATTGCAGAGCGTGTTCATAGTTTTAGGATTGCAAAGTGTAATTAATCCCAAAAGAAAAACTTTGTTGGAAACAAGAAAGTCAACATAGAAAATTATGGTAGACTTGGTCAATTGAATACTCGAGTATACCCATCTATTCACGCCAGACAAGCTGTCAACGATCTGCAAAATTACAGAATTGAACTAAGAAAAACACACTGAAAGAAATAATTAAAGCAAAGGAAACCAAAAATAACAATAAAAATATGCAATCGCCTTGCATTAGAGAAGCCTCAAAGGCTCTCATTCATGGTTGCTGTGCAGCACCATTTCTTAGCCTTCCCGACTCTCACAATTCTCACTCTCCCGATTCCACAAAAAGTGTTTTGGCCGCAGATTCTCACTACAATTTTGCTCTTGCCACAGCTTCCACACTTTCACCAAATTCCCATTTCACACACCATGAATCTCTTCCTTCTCTGCATGAATCTTTCTCCAACTTCATTCGAGCTTATCCACAATACTCTCAGACTCATCAGGCTGATCAAATTCGATCCCAACAATATTACCATCTCACTATCTCTAACCATGTCTGTCTAGATTATGTTGGCCATGGTCTTTTCTCTTACTCTCAGCAGCAGAGACATTGTTCATCATCATCAATAGCCTCTCTTGCTTCTTCATCATCTTCCCCTCCAATTGTCCAATATTCATCTGAACCTTACTTTTTCAACATTTCCTACAAGTCTGTAAACTTGAAATCTCAGTTACTTCATGGTGGGAAAGACTCAGAGCTCGAGATGAAAGCAAGAAGAAGAATTATGGAGTTCATGAACATCTCAGCAGATGACTACACCATGGTATTTACTGCTAATCAATCATCTGCTTTGAAACTTTTAGCGGATTCTTATCCATTTCAGACTAACAGAAACCTTCTAACAGTTTATGATCATGAGAATGAGGCAGTGGAAGTGATGACTGAAAGCTCTAAGAAAAGAGGAGCAAGAATCATGGCGGCTGAGTATTCATGGCCTAGTATGAGAATCCAATCGAGAAAATTAAAAAAGATGGTGGTGAGTAAGAGGAATACAAAGAATAGAGGACTGTTAGTTTTTCCTCTTCAGTCTAGAATGACTGGAGCTCGGTATCCATATCTATGGATGAGCATCGCAAGGGAAAATGGCTGGCATGTCTTGCTCGATGCTTGTTCACTTGGACCTAAGGACATGGAAACCTTGGGACTCTCTCTATTTAGGCCTGACTTCATCATTTGCTCATTTTTCAAAGTTTTCGGAGAAAACCCATCTGGGTTTGGGTGTTTGTTTGTCAAGAAAACCATTGTTTCTCTCTTATCAGATTCAACTTCTTCTACTAGTATTGGTATTGTGAGCCTTGTCCCAGATTCAACACCATTACCATCTCATTTCCCCCAAGAATCAACAACTGAAGACAGAGAAACTGAGCAAAAATCAAACTTTGGTTCAGATGATTTGGCTGTGACCAACATTGAAGAAGTGTCATTGAAGAAAAGGGAAATTTTATTTTCAGAAATAGTGGAGTCAGAGACAGTACCTTCTGAATCTCCCCAAACCAAGAACAAAAGTGCAAGTGGAAACTCAGAGATTGAATTCAGCGGTTTGGATCATGCAGATTCATTGGGTCTGATACTGATTAGCAGCAGAGTTAGATACTTGGTGAACTGGCTGGTGAATGCATTGATGAGTCTTCAACATCCACATGCTGAAAATGGTTATCCTCTAATCAGAATCTATGGACCAAAGATAAGACCAGACAGGGGACCCAGTGTTGCTTTCAATGTTTTTGATTGGAAAGGAGAAAAAATTGATCCTGCACTTGTACAGAAGCTAGCAGATAGAAATAATATTTCACTAAGCTATGGATTTTTGCAACACATCTGGTTTTCAGACAAGGATGAAGAAGAGAGGGAGACAAAAATAGAGACATTTAAAGCTGAGACAGAAGAAATTGGAGTGTTAAACAAAAGCAGAGATGAATATCATTCAGGTGAGATATCTGCAGTCACCGCTGCATTGGGAATGCTGACAAACTTTGAAGACATTTATAGGCTTTGGGTTTTTGTTTCCAGGTTTTTAGATGCAGATTTTGTGGAGAAGGAAAGGTGGAGATACTTGGCTCTTAATCAAAGAAAAATTGAAGTTTGAAGAACAAGTAAAATTTATTCTTTCATTTCTTTTGGCATTTGTAGAAGCAGTCATCTATTCAGTGCTCATAATACAAAGAGTTTGATTCAAAGAAGATTCATCTAGTTTTCTCACAAAATATTCATTTAATTATGCATTGAAAGATTCATCTAGTTTCTAACATTCCAGTGGCGAAGTCACTGTTTCGTAGAAGTAATCCTGAGTTTTAATTCTCAACCCCCAATAATATAAATAAAAAAACAAAGGTTAGAAAAAATAGGAAGAAAAAAAAAAGTCTGCATTGCCTGCATTTATTCATTTGAACATACTAAAATCAACAAATGGTCAAAGGTTTAATCTAAAACTACTGTATCAAATAAATCTAAGTAATTAAGGGTCTCTGATTAAGATCCTTTGCAGCATCAATATATCAAACAGCTTGAGGGCCAAATGAAACCAGAAAAATATGATTGCTAGCTTTATAACCAAAGGGTACCTATTATAGTGGTTCAGGGTTCCCCTCCAAATGGGATTAGATATATAGTTGAACTTTTAAAAAATTAGGAGAGGTTTAAGGGTAAGCCAGGGCTACTTCTGCTATGCTACTTGACCAAGATAGCCATAGAATATGAACAAAATGGAGAATATACTCCAATGTGTATATTTGGAAGAGAAGCTTGAATATATTTTCTTGGGTTTAACTGTAGGATTTTATTATCATTGTAGGATATAACTACAAGAGTGATTAGTCAAAAATAGAGAGAAATTTGAAGCTTATTTTCTTGCATTGCAGAAGTCTAACACAAATTTAGACTCAATTATTAGAGAAAAATATCAATCTGTCACAAAAAAAGGTTGATAACTATTGTTGTGAAAAGATGAAAACAAAAATGGAATTAACCGGACGACACTGAGCGTGTGTCTCAGACCCAAAGCTGGAATTAGAAAGACCTATTTAGCTTAATTTCAAAAAAATAAAATAAAATAAAATAAAAAAGAGAGAGGTTAAGTTGTTTGTCCGGCCCAAAAGTTAACTATGCCAAGCCCATTATTGGTTAAAGAGCATCGAGCCCATAACCCAAAAAAAAAGACCTATACTTCAGTTGAAGCCCCGCCAAAGATAAAGGCCTTCTTTTATTTTATTATAAAATTTTAAAAGGAATATTTATTCTTTAAATGAAAAATACTAATANTCTCTCTCTCTCTCTGATTTTCTTCCATGATGATGATGAAATGGAACTCTGTGAGCTTTGGAATTTAATTAGATGGAGAAACAACTACATAAATTAAGCCCCACCCCGAGAAGAAATATTGGATAAAAAATTCCATTCGAGTATCAAAATTTGTCTTTTATGTTTGTATAATATATTATAATCTTTTTTGATAAAATAATATATTATAATCTGCAGATCAGCTTTGGGTCCTTTTAGATTATTTTCATATTTGTTGGTTATAGTGATTGAATAATATAATATTTATGATTGGGAAAAACAACTTCTTGATGAGTGTTATATGTACTCTACTTAGAAAACTACTTTTTGATTTGTTTAATTTTCCTGCTGAGTAAAAACAAACTTGGGAGATTTTGCAAATCCATATCTGCAAATTTCTGATCACTACCGTTTTCATACTATTTTTATTTTATTTCACATCATCGATTGCCTCTAGAGATTAATTAGTTTATTGTTGTCTGCAAACAAGTCACTTTGTCCCTCTAAATCCAACTTTTGGCTATAGTTAATTAACTTGGCATCTTTTAAATCCATTATTCACGATTATTTATTTTTAAGGTAAAAATGGATAAGTTTTTCAAAGTATCAATGATCTGTTTGTTGGGACATGATTTTTTTTTTGTCATATATATGTATTTCATTTTTCATATTTATTGTCTTAATCAAGTGAAAAGAATATTAGCTAAGAACTAGAAACAGGATTAAGGAAAATGATTCAAGTTCTATTTATGTTATCTGATTATCGAAGTCACATTTCCATATCTATGCGGCCTAATGTACTGGTAATAATGTTTATTGACAGTGAGGAAAAAGAAAAGATTGAATCCTTAGTCAAAAGGGTCTTGAACGAAATAAGCAATACTCCAATGGGTGTGGCTGCTTACACTGTTGGACTTGATGCCCGTGTTGAAAAGTTGATGAAATCGGTAAATGTTAAATCAAATGGCATCCAAGTTCTGGGATTGTATGGTATAGGTGGGGTTGGCAAGACAACCCTTGCAAAGGCTCTCTATAATAAACTTGTAGGTCACTTTTAGGTCCCCAATTTCATATCAAATATGAGAGAAAAATCAACTAAGGGAGACGATATTATATCTCTTCAAAACGAACTTATTAGTTATCTTTCCCCTGGTATGCCTCCTGTAAATGAGGTCAATACTGGTATTTCTGCAATCAAAGTGAGCTTAAACGACAAGCGACTTATTCTTGTTTTAGATGATGTTGATAATGTAAGTCAGGTAAATGCTTTGATTGGGAAAAGATAATGGTTTTATGATGGAAGTCGAATTATTATCACCACAAGAGATAGAGAAGTCTTTCCCGATAATCTTGTGACTGAATGGTATGAAGTCAAAGAGTTGGATGCATCTGAGGCTCTACAACTATTTAGTTACTATGCAATGAGAAAATAGAAGCCAATAGATAAATTTTTTGATATGTCTGAGCAAATTGTGTCTCTTACAGGATCGTTACCATTGGTTGTGGAAGTCTTTGGTTCTTCCCTATTTGATAAGAGGAGAATAGAGGAATGGGAGGATGCTTTCAACAAACTGAAGAAGATTCGTTCACGTAATCTTCAGGATGTGCTGAAGATAAGTTATGATGGGTTTAAATTTTTTGATATGTCTGAGCAAATTGTGTCTCTTACAGGATTGTTACCATTGGTTGTGGAAGTCTTTGGTTCTTCCCTATTTGATAAGAGGAGAATAGAGGAATGGGAGGATGCTTTCAACAAACTGAAGAAGATTCGTCCACGTAATCTTCAGGATGTGCTGAAGATAAGTTATGATGGGTTGGATGAGGAAGACAAGTGTATATTTCTGGACATTGCATGTCTATTTGTTAGAAGGGAATTGAAGAGAGAATATGTAATTGACATTTTGAAGGGATGTGGTTTTGAGGCTGAGATAGCAATCACAAACTTCACAGCAAAGGTACTCATTAAGATTACTGAAGATAACACTTTGTGGATGCACGATCAAATTAGAGACATGGGACGACAGATTGTCATACAAGAAAGTTTTGTTGATCCTTGCATGCGTAGTAGACTGTAGGCTCGTGATGAAATTTTGACTGTCTTCCAGGATGACAAGGTACGTTTAATCGCATCACACACACATGCACATATATATACTTGAGGTTTTTATGTTTTTCAAGGGACAGCTCGAGTGAAAAATTCATTGGTCCAATCTAGGACAAAGTCATGCTCTTGTGTGACTAACTGTGATGTTCTTTTCCCAAAGAACTCTGGATAAACTCGAGTTTGCTGAGTGTTTGTTAACTATTTCACTGTTACTTGGATTCACTCCAGCCTCTAATTTATATTCCGTTCTTTGAAACACCGTAGCAAACATATACAAGGGATTGCCTTTGACTTGAAATGAAAACACTGGGTGAAGGATCCTAATGGTGCCAGACTATCTTGGGAAAACCTTCAAAGAAACCCTAGTTTCCCTTCTACCATTACCTACTTAATAGAAAGTTACAAAGAATACTTGCAAATCCAAGAAGAGAGAAAGAGAGAGGTTTCAATTTGCTCTAAACCACTTGGAACAATGGTCCATCTTAGAATGCTTCAAATAGATTATGTCAAAATTGAAGGGAAGTTGAAAAATCTACCTACGGAAGTTGAGTGGTTACAGTGGAACTTAATGCTACCAATTGTAAGAAAATTCAGGATATCCCAGGCCTTGAACGCTTGAAGTCCTTGAGAAGGTTATACATAAGTTGTTGCAGTTCTTGCCATTTGGTAATTAGGAGAAAACTTGCTAAGGTTCTCTCTCTCTCTCTCTCTCTCTCTCTCTCTCTCTCTCTTTCTCTAAATTACCTCCATTAAAAAATGAAGAAAAACTTTAAATCATGTTAAAATAATTTTGTTGCAGGGCTCATTGAGGAAAATACGCAATCTAAGTATGCCCGGAAGCAGGATCCCAGATTGGTTATCACAAGGTGTGGTTAAAGTCTCAGAATGCAAAAATGAGGAAAATACGCAATCTAAGTATGCCCGGAAGCAGGATCCCATATTGGTTATCACAAGGTGTGGTTAAAGTCTCAGAATGCAAAAACCGTGCTATCAAAGGAGTAATTATAGGTGTAGTTGTCTCTCTCAACCATCAAGTACCAGATGACTTCAGAGATAAGCTTCCTGCAATAGTTGATATTCAAACAAAGATCCTCAAACTGGATTTTCCCATTTACACTTCAGTGTTGAACTTGGAAGGAGTACCAAGTACTGATGAAGATCAAGTTCACTTGTGTAGGTATTCTGTCAATCATCCCTTGGTTTCTCAAGTGAAAGATGGCTCTAAAATACAGGTAGCAAAGAGAAATCCACCATATACCAAGGGAATTGAGCTGAAAAGATCTGGGATTTATTTGGTTTACGAAGGTGATGATGACTATGAGGGAGACAAAAAATCATTACAAGGAAGCTAGCAATCCTTTTCAGAAAAATTAGCAAATTTTTTCAAGACTTTAAAAGAAGATGAATCTGCTTCTGAATCCAGTGGTGAATTTAAGAGTGAAGTCCAAGAGATTGAGAGAAGAGAACAAAGAACCTCCTCAGCAGGCAGGGGTTATTTTGTTTCTATTTTCATTGTTCTTCCATTTATGTTTATTTTGTTCGCATGGTTTTACTTGTCAAGTTCATCACCATGCACTCATTAGTTGTACAGATTCTCAGTCAGAAATGTACTATTATTAGACAGTTGAAAGAGGTGGACCCATTATTCCACTCTCCTACATGACCAAAAATGTTGTAAATAAAGCATATGGTAAATGAAGTCACCATTTCTTATCCCTGGTATATGAAGTCGCACAAAAGTGCAACAATAGGAACGGGAATAATTGTTACGTAGAAGTAGACTATACTCATCAATACATATATAACAAAGTAAACATTCTCCTGCAGATTCCACAAATAAAGAGTCAGTAACTAAAATAATTTGGGAAATAAACCCAAAAAAAAAAAGCCTTTGCTCTATGAAGGGGAAAAGAATGCACTTGTCTGTCATATGAAGTCATAATACCAGAATATATGAAAATGAAACAAAACCATGCCAAAATGCTACCTCCAACACTGATGTAATGCCACCTTGTAATTGAATTACACATCAAAAGAAGACGTAGGTTGACAGTTACTACAACACAAGTGAAGGCCATTGTGCTGACATCCAAAAGACCAAATATCTTGCTAGATGAACTATGAGCACCAGCACTGGAAGTAGTGACAAAGTAAAAGAAGACCAGAGACTGGTAGACAGAATAGAAAGCCTATACTGCCACAACCCTCCATTCAAAAAAGACATTTCTTATTCCTGCTCTGTATATTTCAAGATATTTCTTGGAAAGGGACGCACTGACATCTTGCAAGAACACATATAAATAATCAAAAACAAAATATAGAAAAGCAAAACTATAGACTTCTCAACATACAAGCTTCTCGTAAAAGTATTTTTTTATTCTTTTTGTTGGTAGACAAAAAAGTTCACCGGGGAGAGATGGCATCCCACAAGAAGCTGCTGAAGTGTCCCCCAGCATGGGCCACATAAATAGTACAATTATTTACTAAAAATGAAATGGTTTATTTGTATGCTTCTGTAACTGCAGCATACAAGTTTGCATCATAGATAGTTGGACAGAAAGCAGTACCTTGTCAAAAAGTCCAACCATGATCACGGGCAGAGCTGTAAATATGACATTATATAACGATTGAAACCAGTTATCATAGAACCTTTGACCAGAAAATCCAGTTTGAAAAGTGAACCAAAATTGAGTCAAAGTGAATGTAAGATTCTTGTAAAAGAAATATGTAATAACCTGCAATTTGCAATTATGAAATGTCAAATAAGTAAAGTCCATATCAATTTCAACACTTCTAAAACAAAAGAAAAATCAAACCTTGCATAGTCTAAGATATGACCAACGTCCGTGCACAAGAAGTAAATCTGTAAGAAACCGGAACTGGGCAATTGCAAAATCACTAGCCATCACTGCCTGCATCCCCTCCTACCCACTTATTCTAATGCCAACATGAGCAGCTTGAATCATGCTCACATCGTTCGCACCATCACCAATGCTAAGTGTTATTTTCTTTGCACCTTTCTTGACCAAACTTGTCACCTGCAAGTGGTGAGAATACCTTAAAGCATTTCCTCACAATATTAATGACTAAATTTTGTCAAGCCGTTATCCTTTGCTCAACTAAATGGTAAGATCTTTCGGGATAAAGTAAATTCAACTTTTTTACACATTCATGCAATTTATTACTCTTAAGCTATTCCACAAGTTCTCAGCAACCTGACAGGAATAAGTTCAAGAAGATCATGTAATTCTCTCTATTGTATTACCACTCTAAGAAGGTCTAATTATGTATATCAAGCTAAAACAGGAGACAAAGAAACACTCCAACTCATATGAAGGCCCACCCATTGACAGAGGACAGAAATGGGCCTTATAAGTGTAGAACAATTAATTAATTGAAATGGAGGCAGCAGGATTTGAACACAGGACTTGACATATGACCGAGCTCTATTACCATAATAAGTTACCAATGATCCCAAAAGCTAAACTTCTAAGAAAGTGGGCCCAGCTATATACATTAAGCTTTTACAATGGATGAATAGTTTGAACACCCTCAATTGAAACATCTATGACTAAAATGCTTTTACTCTAAAGTGATAAAGCGTGCAATTTCCACTTGGTCACCCTAGCAATAGAAAAATATAGATCTTTAATTGTGAGCATGTATGGATATGCCAACTAAAAAATGTTGCTTACCCTGTTTTCAACGTCTCTAATGGCATCGGTTTCTGAACTGATGATAAACTGTTTCATTTCATTATTGATTAGATTGCACGCTGCAGCAAAAAAGAATTTGAAAAGAAAAATGAGAGAGTATGAAATGGTACATAAAATTTAATAAAAAAAGCACAATTCCAACAATGAACATTTATAGGGAAAAAGAGAGATACCACTTCCCATGTGATACTGACTTACCATAGGCTATATTTATTGTTGTTTCCATCTTGTCCCCTGTTAAGACCCAAATCTTAATACCAGCTCTAGAAAGAGTCTCTATGCAAGTTGGAACTCCTTATTGAAGCTTGTCTTCAATTGCGGTACACCCAATCAAAATGAGATCCTATTCTATGAGTTACGCCACCTGCATGAAATTTCATAATTTATTTTCAGAACATAAACTGCAACTTAAGCAACGAATCTCAACGCTTATGATAATACGACAATAATCTTTGGCAATACCTATGAAAAAAATTATAAATCTTTTACAAATTATCAACCCTGTTATATTTCAAAGTATACCTCATCCAACTTTTTTTCACGATCTCGCAGAGAAGATTTAGCCTGGATGAACTTTTCATTCCAGCTTTCATATGTAACAGGACTTAAATCTCTATAAGCCAGACAAAGAGTACGTAATCTAGAAGATCCAAATTGTTCCAAGTGTTCCCTAGATACTTTCTTTAAATCATCAGTCCCAACAGCTAACCTCTCATAGATTACAGTATCATCATCCTGTTAAAATAATTTCCTAGTAGTGTCACTTCATTTTCCAACATCTCAGCAAGTTCATCAAATGTAAAAGCCTCAAGAAAGAATTACCTTACAGTACAATACAAGCCTGCCATCTAGATAATGGCAAAAAACAGACTGGCACTTCCTCGTACTATTTATGAAACGTTGGTTGCAATTAATGTCAGTGGGATCAACCATGAAATCATAAATGGTATACATAAGGATTTAGTAGTACCTATTAAACTCAAGGACGTTTAGAATCTCATATGAAACATCTTCAATTTTCCCCATCTTGTCAGCATGAGATTCACGAACATATATCATCGTATGAGTACGCCTGAGAATAAAGAAAAAATGTATCAACCTCAGAAAAATGCTGGAATTTTTTTTAATGACAGCAGTTTCTCAATGTGCTTTTGTTAACTGCCTCTTTTGTTCACTTTATGGATATAGTTCGGTCCACTCCCTAATAGTTTAAGCTCTTAGGACCAATGGTAACTTAACATGATATCTTAGCATAATTATTTACCTGATCTTGTGTTTGATTCCTATTTACCGCATTTCTGTTAACTCACTGTCCTACCCATGTACAACCTAATTAATCTCTTGAATTGGTTGGGCTTACACATGAAGCGAACGATAACTTAGAATTATTGACTTCTAAAACATTTTACATTTTAGAATTAGTGATAACTTAAAACACGAATAAAAGCAAAAACAGAATTCAGAAAACCACATTTAAAATTATTTGAAACTAGGCTATGTTTGCAACTAAGGAAGAGAAAAGAAATTTGCAAAAAACTTCAGCTCAAAACCAGAGGAACCAGAGAGTAAAAACAAGAGAATCAAGAGAGCAAAAAAAACTTACGTACATTTCATAATCTGTTTTTTTTTTTAAATACATATATAGCAAAGAAGGAAAATAGTAGCAGCATGCATGTGCTGCCTTACCTAACCTGACACAGCCTTACTCATTTAATTGTTTGCAGCTTTTTTCAACAAAATCTCTTCTAATTCTTGCCTAAATCATATAGCAGTAAAGGGGAACATTAAGTTACATTTCAACAAAGAACTACTACTTGAAAACTAAAACAAAATGCTAGTTAGGCTTCTTTGCACCAGCAGGTGCTACACTAACAAAATCATTCTTTGCTACTTAGCCATTATCTTACTATCTAAAAATACCATTTCTAACAAGAATTATTGAGTTTCATTTTATGTACCAAATCACAATTAATCAAAATTCAAAGTTATTTTCTATGACCAAAATGAACCCTCAATTCACAAAATAAATCATCAATATTGTAGAATCTGTCAACATGCTGAAGGCCACACTCAGAATACCAGCTTGTACACCCCATTACCCATTCCAGCCACCATTTGAGAGGACTTATCGATGGATTTCATCCTCGGTTTACCCATGACACCTCGTCGAGTTGATTCCATCTTTGTGGTTGTCGATCGCTTCTCCAAAATGAGTCATTTCATTCCTTGCAAGAAAGCTGCTGATGCTACTTATGTAGCTAATCTTTTTTTTGGGAAGTTGTTTGCTTGCATGGAGTACCATGATCGATTACCTCTGACCATGACGTCAAGTTTGTCAGCCATTTCTGGCGCCATTTATGGAAGAAATTTCACACCTCTTTGCAATTTAGTAGTGCTTATCACCCTCGAACGGATGGCCAAACTGAAGTGGTCAACCGTACATTGGGCAATATGTTAAGAGGTTTGGTTCGAACCGCTCCTAAACAATGGGACACTCAGCTTCCACAGGCTGAATTTGCATATAACAGCATGGCGAATCATTCTATGGGACTCGCTCCTTTCCATATTGTGTATACTAAGGCACCCAATCATCTGGTGGACTTGGCTACTGTTACTTCCCTAAGAACACTAAAGCAGAGAATCTGGCTGACCATATTTACCAACTTCACCAACAAGTTATTCAACATCTTGAAGCAACTTATGAAAAATACAAGTCTTCAGCTGATAAGCATCGCCGTTTTAATTCTTTTGAGGTG